>JAWDJV010009644.1:0-24691 GCA_033119285.1 Teratosphaeriaceae sp. CCFEE 6253
TTCGTCGGGTCAAGACGGCCCGAGTCCACCTTCCGCTCCGAGACCGCCGAACTCGGTCATACATTTTTGTGTACATATACCCGGGATATCAAACACGTTTTAATTATATCCAATTTTCGACCTTTCATATTGATCTGATTGAGGATCGTTGAGATCAATCGTTCCAGTCCCATCGCCACCATGTCCCCCGTAGCAATGCCCCGCGAGCACAAATACAGCATCGCCTGCATGCCCGCCGACGGCATCGGGCCCGAAGTCATCGGCGCCGGTGTCGAGGTGCTGAAGACGCTGAGCCAGGCGTCCGGGGGCGCGTTCACGTTCCACTTCGAGGACTACGACTGGAGCTCCGAGACGTACAAGAAGCTCGGCAAGTACATTCCGGATGGCGGGCTGGAGGATCTGAAGCGGCACGATGCCATCTTCTTCGGTGCTGTGGGTGCTCCGGGTAAGCCTTGCAATTCGGTCGCGTTGGAGCTTGGCTAAACCGTATGATAGATGTCCCCGATCACATCTCGCTCTGGGGCCTCCGGTTAGCCATCTGCCAGCCCATGCAACAGTACGGTGAGCCTTCCTGAACTTCGAGGCCTGGTCTAGCATGAATGACTGAGAGTATCATGCAGCAAACGTCCGACCAACCAAGATCCTACGCGGGACCGAGTCGCCCCTGCGCAATGCCAAGACCGGCGATCTGGACTGGGTGATTGTGCGCGAGAACAGCGAGGGCGAGTACGCGGGCCAGGGCGGCCGCTCGCACCAGGGCCAGCCGTGGGAGACGGCGACGGAGGTCAGCATCTTCACGCGGCACTGCGTGGAACGGCTGATCCGCTTCGCGTTCGAGGTCGCGCGGAAGCGGCCGCGGAAGCACATCACGGTGGTGACCAAGTCGAATGCGCAGCGCAATGGCATGGTCATGTGGGACGAGATTGCCGCGGAGGTGGCGAAGGATTTCCCGGATGTCGCGGTGGAGAAGATGCTGGTCGATGCGATGACGTGCCGGATGGTGCTGCAGCCGCACTCGATCGACACCATTGTCGCGACCAACCTGGTATGTGTTGCCAGTCAGAGATATGATGGCGACTGCTGACCTCACCACAGCACGCGGACATCCTGAGCGACCTCGCCGCCGCACTGGCCGGCTCCATCGGCATCGCGCCGACGTCGAACCTGGACCCGACGCGCCAGCACCCCAGCATGTTCGAGCCGATCCACGGCTCTGCCTTCGACATCACGGGCAAAGGGGTGGCGAACCCGGTGGGCACCTTCTGGACGGCGGCGGAGATGCTGCGCTGGCTGGGCGAGGAGGACGCGGCGGACCGGCTGATGGAGTGCATCGAGGAGGTGTGCGGGGCGGGGATCCTGACGCGCGATCTGGGCGGCACGGCGAATACCAAGGAGGTCACGGAGGCAGTGTGCGAGGCGGTCCGGAGGTCGTATCGGGCGTCGAAGGGCTCGTCGTAGGGGCATTGAAGCTCTGCGTGCTCGTTCCCGTGTACACATACGACTTCGCAATGCTATGGCAGAGCTGTCCGTGATCATCGGGCGGGCGACATTGTGGCTCCCTGACAATCGAATAGCACCTTATGTGTGGAAGCGCGACGGGCGGTCTCATGCCCAAGCTTGACCAGCGTGAGCTTCAAGTCTACGGAGCAAAGTGGACCTCCCGCGGTGTCTGTGATCATTGGAGTCGCATGTAGCATCGTCCCTCCAGCTGGGAGAGCGGGCTCGGTGTATTTTGGTGATATATCATTTTATGGGCGAACGATCTGATCTTCGGTCCAGGTACAGACGGCAGGTTATTCTAGTGCTTCGTATCTGGACGGCGGGGCCCAATGGCGAACCCCTCTGCCGTGCCTGCATATCCGAACTACGCGGATCCTTGTCGATGGCTGTGCAACCTCACATGAAGCCCTATCGATTGCTTTCTCTTCACGCATCACGTTCTCCCCCGCCGATGCTATCATCGCGGTGTTCGCGTCACAGCAGAGAATAGTGGCCGTCGCGGTAGATGTCTGGCCCATGTCGGCGTCATCCTGATGCGGGCATTCTTTGGTCCACTTCGGAATTGCTGCGAGAACATCTGCGCGACCACAGCAGTCTAGGCATCAGCATTCTGGATATCGCCAACCCAGGAAACCTCACATCACGATGGATCCCGGCGGCCTCTTGCTGTCGATCGCCACGATCGTGATCTGTCTGGACGAGATCACGGAGAGCTACGCCTCGGCCTCCGCCACCCTCGGCCTCATCAAGGCGCAGATCCGCGTGCTGGAGGCCGGCACCCGTCGCGTGCAGGAATGGCTGCACTACACCGACCCCCAGTCGCGCGCCGGCGTCATGGCCAGTCTGGGCGATGCCATTGGCACCGTCGCCTCCTCCATGGAGCGCCTGAACGAGGACATCGCCGCCCTCGCGCACACGGGGCCCAAGACGGCCAAACTCCTCGGGAAGAACGGGAGCAGCCAGTGGGCCAGGACGAAGTTCGTGTACAACGAGGGCCGCCTCCGGAGGCACCTGACCGATGTGAGAGAGTGTGCCTCGCTCATGCACTTCACGCTCAATGTGTGCCAGCTGTCAGTCCGCCTGTTCCTCGAGATGGGAGAGAATCTTGCGCTGACGCTTCCCCAGTCCAAACGGCCCAGTGGCGGCTCAGGAAGTGAGAGAGCTCAGTCTGGGTGCGAAGACGCTGCACCGGGCTCAGACTTCCGCCCGACGGGAACGGAGGTCTGTCATGCAACAGTCCGGCACCGCACAGTCTGAGTTACACTCCGAGGACTACAACGACTTCGTGACCTCCGTCATGGCGGCCGAGGAAGAACTGCCGGCCGAGTCGCCCGCACCGAGTAGGCAGGTGTCGTCGGAATCATGCTCGACCGGTGCAGAATCCGCGCGCCAGGCTGCTGTGCCACATCGGCCTTTGAAAGACCGTAGTGAGCTCGTCCCACCATCGCCTTCCTCTCCAACTGTGCGAGACCCACAGGACGCGCAAGATGGCGTCGCATTCGAAACTCTGGCAGGGCCACGAACGTCGTCGCCCGGCCTCATCGCTGCGCCGTCTCGACCGGATGTCGAGCGGCAGCCATCTCACAATACACTCATGCGCGAGATCGGCTCAATGCTTGGAGAAAAGGACCATGGTGCAGGCCAGGACTCGGCATCCCCGCCACCCAACATCCCACTGAAGAACCGGCAACGGCTTCCTCGGTACACGACAGCGGACGACCGAAGCGGGTTGTATTCCCAACCGCAGATCCGACGCAAGCCCGTCTCGCGCTTATCGGGAGACCCTTCACTGCCGACGCACACACCACCGTTCGACAGGTCCGACAGGGGATCGTACTCGCCCACGTCGGGCACACCCTCGCCCGATAGCTCGATGATGGCGAAGCTGACGCCCCTGACCGAGAGCCTACGGTCGCTGAGCTCACGGGACTACATCAATGTCGAGTTGGACACGCCCCCGGCCTCTCCCTATGTCGATCACCCGCCAGCGTACGAGCCAGACACCGCGAGCTCGAGACCGGACGCCTTCAGCGTCGTGCCGCGCACACGGCGGAGAGGCACGGGGGGCTCGTCTCTTGCTCGTAATGTGGGCGTGTCGATCACCCAGTACGTGCGCGAGAACAGACTGCAGGACATCTCGTCCGCGTTGAAGGACGGCTATAATGTCAACGAGACCGATCCCATCAGCGGGACCACACCGATCGCGGAAGCGGCGCGGTACAGGCGATGGGATGCTGCGCGACTCCTGCTGAAGTCCGGCGCCAAGTTGCACGTGCGAGACCAGGATGGAAACACGCCTGTGCATCACGCTGCCCTCGAGGGCGACACGGAAATGGTCCAGATGTTCCTCGACGCGGGCGGGCATGCGGAAGACTGTAACAAGCTCGGCCTGCAGCCTCTCCAGCTCGCCGTTGCCGGAGGTCACACCGATACCGTGCTGTGCCTCCTCAACGCGGTACCCTATCGGAAGACCAACGACGAAGCGCTGGTCAACGCCTTTCTCGGCGCGGTCAAGCTGGGAGACACGCCGACGGCACAGGCCGTGCTGTCCAAGGGCGTGAAGCCGAAGAAGATGAAGGACTCGTGGCGCATGACGAGCTACGCGGCGCAGAGTGGGAGCCTGCCCATGCTGGAACTGGTGCTGAACGAGAAGGCCAGCCTCAAGGATCGGAGTCCGATGGGCTACACCCCGTTGCACTTTGCCGCGTTCCAGAACCATCAACCCATGGTCGAGAGACTGCTGAGCTTGAAGGTACCGTGGAAAGCGACGACGAAGAAGACGGGCGAGGTGAGAGACCGGCACGACCCTACAGCGTAATATGACTTGGACTGACGGTCGTGGACTAGACGGCGTTGCACATGGCCGCGGTGCAAGGCCACACCAGCACGGCGCTGGCTTTGATCGCCCACAAAGACGCCAACGTCACGATGCAGGATGCGGACAACCAGGAGCCCATTCATCATGCGGTGCGCAAGGGAGACGTCAAAGTCACCGCGGCTCTGATCGAGGAGGGGGCCAAATTGAAAGAGGTACGTGCTCCATTGGTCTCACGGACGAGGCATGACCGCGACATCACGCTGACTATGCCACGCATCGTCTGCAGGCCAACAAATATGGTTGGAAGCCTGTGAGTAAGCCCGACTGCACCAGGACATCATGATCCCTGACTAGTGCAACACAGATTCATCTCGCTGCCGCGTACGGCCACGTGTCGCTCATAGCCGAATGCATGACCCGGGGCATCAGCATCGAGGAGAAACTGATGACCCCCTCCTTCAAACCGGACAAGCGCACGAACCAGTCGGCCCGGCGAGGCTACTGGGCCGAGATCCGCTGGCCTCACGCCGGCGCCCGACCACTGCACCTGGCGCTGGAGTTCGGCCACGACGATGTGGCCAACATGCTCATCGCGGGCGGCGCGAAGCTGGACGAGAGCGACAGCCGGGGCTGGCGGCCCCTGCACGTGGCCGCGTGGAGCTGCCGCTCGGACATGGTCGAGCTGCTGCTGCAAAAGGGCGTGAGCGTGGACTCGAAGACGGTCGACGGGCACACGCCGCTGAGCCTGGGCTTCCGCGAGCACGGCCTCATGGCCGACGAGGGCCACCGCCGGCGCATCTACGACGTGCTGTCCATGGCCACGGCGCGCAAGAAACCCTCCATGCTCCGGCAGCTGACGGCCTTTGTCGCGGCCAGCCCCTCGGACAGCAAGACGGCGCGGCAGCGCAATCTGGCGTGGCACAATGCGCTACTGGCGGAAGCGCTGTATCAACCGAATGGGGCGGCGGCGGATGACGGCGAGCTGGAGGACGACATGTCCGAGTCCGTCGATGGCACGGAGATTGGCCTCGCGGTGTCGGATGATCTGGAGCAGAGCCCGCAGGACCTGTACGACCCGCAGGTCGGATCGTCCCGGTCGGCGTTGACGGCGAAGGCGTAGGCCCGCCAACCTGTAAGATACGCCAGCTTCTACATCTCCAGCTATGAGCCGTCCACCGTCCTGGGCGGATCAAGAGCCTTTTGGACAGCCACAAGACTCTTGACCGTCTCCATGACCGCCGGCCCAAACTCGAAGCCCAACAAGATGGAGCACCGCACCGCGATCGCCGCCAGCCACTTCCGCGCGTCCTCGTCGTCCCCCGTCTCGCGTCTCTCCACGTAGCCCCCTGGCGCCGCCGCCGGGTTCGCGGCCGCTCCGGCCACCAATGTAATCCAGAGCAGAACCCCGGCGCCGTGGCCCCAGCATTCGCTCGTATCGGTCCTCATCAGCGCGTTCCGGATATGGATGTGCAGCGCACAGTCTTCCACGGCGGGCGCGTCCCTGGCCAGTGTCCCGGACTCGAGGCTGCGATGGGAGGCGCGGGCCTGCAACTCCTGCGCGGCCCGCGAGAAGGAGATGCGCTGGAGGAGGGCGTGCGCGTAGATGGTGGAGGTCAGGCGGGCGGCTTCGTAGGTGTACCGGTCGCTCATCTGCTCGGAATCGAGGTCTTCGGCCGGGGGGAGCGCGAAGATCCGGGCTGCCACCGTGGTCAAGTCCGCCTTGGTCTCCGCATCCTCTCTGGGCGACACGTCTGAGTCCTGTCGATGAGTCTGAGAGCGCGCCATCCCTGCACAGAAGACGACGGTCATGTGGCGTGCATGCTCGAGGACGTTGCACATATGACTGTCTGGGGCGAAGGCTTTGTACAGCGTCCAGTATCCCGACGGGCCGCAGTACACTGGAGACTCTGGCAGCGGTCGGAGGTCCTCGGGCGGGTCACCTTTCATCGACTCGGCGAAATCACAGAACATGGACGGTGGCTGCGTTTCGCGCGTACTGGCTATGATGTACATGGTACTGCCGGCTATCAGCGCTGCGCCAACCTCGGTCAGGACTTGGCCTCCCGTACACCGTCACCACCCCCGCCAACTGGCCATGCACGCCCAGCGCGCCGAGTCCGCCTCGGGTCGAGACCATAGCGGAGAGACCGCGCTGGTGGACGCGCAGGACGCCGTCGTCGCAGCCCATGATCTCCGCGTTCAGCAAGTGCACCACCGCCACCATCGTCGCATCGGACGTCCGCATCTCCGAATCGCTCATGCTCTGATTGATCATACTGGTGACTTCGTGCCGGACGCGCGCGCGCTGCACGGACTCGTACCTGGGCCGCTGGTCCGGCGGACGGGCGGAGCGGCTCATGATGTCGTCGTGAGCGGAGGAGATGGCGATGGTGGAGAGAAAGGCGTGGCGGGCCTTGAGGAGGGTGGGCACCCAGTGGTCCGCGATGCCCCTGCTGCCGAACCGCCGGCTACCTGGACATTATCATTACATCAGTAGGATGATAGGCATGGGGATAGCATGGCCAAGCTTACAGCTCCACTTCAGCTCGTTGACTCGCAGGGACGGATCGTCGAAGGCCGGCCACGACTTAAATGGGTCGAGGTCGCCGCCGAGACGCTGCGGTGGGAAGGGGACCTCCTCGGCGTCTGTGCCCAGATAGACATGATTGCGAAAGCGTCCGTTGCTGCCAGTCACGAGAGGCGCGCCGTCACACTGTCCGCCTCGCGGTAATCCCCCGGCGCGTGAGCGGCCACTCGCCGGCGGATCCTCTCGTCGCGATCTAGCGACGCTCCTGCTCCCATCAAGCCCAGTCGCAATACTCGCGCCGTCACGGGATGGTAGGTCGCCCACTCTCCGGCATATGCGCTTCCTGATCCGAGTCGCTTTCCGCCCGTGGACGCGGGGGTCGTTGCTGGCGGGCTTGGAGGCTTCCTTCGCGAGGTAGTCTTTCATGACATGCTGGCGGTTCAGCCGGAGCTCCGCGGGATTGCGCAACTGATCGGGGTTGCTGACGACGACGAAGCGGATGGTGCTGCCGCTGCTGGAATCCCTAGAAGGTGTACTGATCGGTGATGGCCGATGGCAGATGGGTTGGCCAGACGTGCCAGCGGCGGGTTGGGGTGGCATGTCGTCGCTGACTTGGCGAGCGTAGATGCAGGTCTGTTGCTGCCTCATAGGCTCCAGAGCCTTGGGTATCGGCGTCCTTGGGTTGTTCAATCACAGCAATCGCCAATTGATACATGTATGTCAGATCCTTGTGCCTTAGCGGGTTCTTCCGGAGGATGCCTATGCCTATCGATCATGCGTCTATCAAGACGTAATGTGGTCAACAGATACGCTTTTATTCGGGGTCAACCAGCTGTTGTACCGATTGTCAATCGCTCCTGTTGTTCTGACCTGTGTAGACCGGGAGAGGACCGATAGCTCCATGAATTCGCTCGGTAATTTCAATGTCTTTACCCCGCAGGGTGAAGTACAAGGTAATGACTTGAGCACTACACCTATACAGTACCCGCTTGACAACATCACCCTCCCGAACCCCAGCAGAGCGAGTCCGTTGACCTCGCGCACCAAGCCTCATATCACCCCGTGTCGGCAGTCCGAACCAATTGCAGATTCTCTCGCCTCTCCTTTCTGACACCCATGGCCCCCTCCCGGAGCGAGATCGAGTCCCTCGCCGCTCACCTCGCCTCCGCGGACCAGTCCCCCTTCTTCGCGCGCGTCTCCCCCGATGTTGTCTGGGACGTGATGGGTGCGATCGACGCACCGCCATCCTCACGCGACCACCATCGCTGATCTATGCTCTTTCTCCCGCGCAGGCACGCACCCGGCGGCCGGGCACTTTACCAGTCTTGGTACGTACACCATGTATGCTGCAGACCGCACAACTGTGCCTCATCTTATTCCGGGACATTGACAGCGTGACGCGCGCAGAGACGTGGAAGCACGGCGCCTTGGGCGTGATCAACCAGCGCCTGACCGAGCCTTTGAAATTGAAGATCGTCAATGTCTCCGGCGGCGGCGCGGACCAGGAGTGGGCGACGGTCGAGCTGGAAGCCAACGGGGTGTGCAAGAATGGTCTGTCCTCCCTCTCCCCTTGGTCGCGTAGAGAAGAGCATCAGACACCTGGCCAGCTCTCACGGCGGTGTGTGTCGAGTGACCTTCTTGGGCTGACAGCATGGGAAAGGGATGGAGTACCCGCAGCGCTACGCCTGGATCATGCGCTTCGACGACCGCGGCACCATCGTGCAGGTCCGCGCGTATCTGGACTCGGCGCTGGTGCAGAAGGCGGTGGATCAGAATCCCTAGGGCGGCCTTGGATGGCGAGTGGCGGACTCTATGCTCGATGGGAGCGTCCATAGGCGCGGTCGATTTCTTTGGCAAGTCCACGCACCATCCCAGATGTGGTGTCTTGTGGCGCCACGCCAAAGTGGCTCGCGGCGAGTCTCGTGTGAATGTGCGAACGAGGCATATCCTCATCCGTACGCGCCCATATGGAAGTAACCCCCTCCACTCTCGCTCGGAGTCGTCGTCTCGGACGAACTCGCCACCAAACTTCGCGCGCCACTGCCGCGCGAGGATGAGCGCCTGCCCAAGCCATTCGCCGTGCCGCCATGGCCGGGCGCCTCCTCCTCTGCCGCCCGGCCTCCATCCAACCCATCACCGAGTCCCGCCTCACCAAGCACAGCCCTTAACGTCCCACCGCCTGCATCAATCCCGACCAAAAACCTGGCCAACTCGGCACACAGCTCCCACTCCCCGGCCTCCACCGCTCGCCCCAGCAATCGCGCAAACGCCCTGATCTGCGTCCCCGTCCCCGCCGCCCCTTCCCGCGCATCGTCAAACGCATGCAGCACGAGCAAGTACCCGGCCGCCGTCTTCAGCTTCCCCAAGTCCAAGCTCCGCTCAAACAGCGTCTGAATCGGCGGCAAGCAGGCGAAGAGCGTCCGCCAGCTCCGCAGCTCCGTCTTGCGCGTGCAATTGACCACCACATCCAGAAACGCCGGGAAGGAGGACAGGAACCCGACGACGGTGGGCAGGAGCGCGGTCTCGGGCGGCGTTGGCGGGTCGTCGACCTCGGCGTCCAGGACGTCGTGGAGCAGGACCTCGAGCGCGTGGGCGAAGTAGGGCAGGTGCGCGTACGCCTCCGTCAGGTGCAGGGCGGCAGGGGCGTTGTACTCGGCGAGGTGGTGGCGCAGGAGGTGCGGGAGGAAGAGCTGCGTGCGGGGCTGGGGGCGGAAGAGGGCGAAGTGGAGGTCGCGGCGCTGGACGATCTCGCTGTCGAGGCCGTGTGCGATGCCGGTGCGGATCAGGGAGGATAGAGGGAAGAAGTCCAGCGGGACGGTGACGGTAGGCGGGAGGTCGCGGCCCAGCTCGGCGGGCGCGCTGGCGAGGACGTCGGTGATGTCGGTCCAGACGCGGTAGGCCTCGCCGTCGAAGAACCACAGGGAGTCGCGGAGGCTGTGGCTTAGTGCTGCGGCGTTGGGTGCGTGATCACTGTCATCGCTTGGAGTGAGGGCGTCCGGCGTGTCGCGGAACAGGATATAGTATTCGACGTTAGTAGCGACGACTCTCATATCGTACTTCAGCTCGCCCTGCTCATTCGTCGGGGGCTGCAGCAGAACTAGTTTCCCATCCACCAGGAACAATACCGATGCCGTAGCCACGTCCTGCGACGGATCGCCGTGCTCGACCTGATCCTCGGGCAGAAGCCAGCTGATGGCGCGCACGCGCGGCGGCGCCCGGATGATGCCGTGGAAGCCGATCTGGCCCACCTGCACGAGTCGGACGGCGCTCCCGCTCGGCGCGATGATGTAGTGCAGGAGCACGTTCTCGTAGGTGTACACCAGCAGGGAGTCCGTGCCGGACGTCGTGGTCAAGATTGCGGGGTGTGAGAGTTCTTCCTCGCACACGACGCGCACGAGGGGCTTCTCCCGGGAGTAGACGCGGAGCGAGTACTGACTTCCGGCCTCCACGGCCGCGATGAGGAAGTGCTTCCACCAGGTCATCCCACCACGCACAGCAAACCCATCCTCGACGGAGGGGTCCTCGAAGGTCCGCCAGCGACCGGACGCAACGCTGTAATGCGCTAGCCCGCGCCGGCCAGCGACAGCGATGTACTTGCTGTCCGGCGACACCGCAGCAAGCTTGATGGGCCACTGATCTGCTAGATAGCTGTTGGGTACCTGTACAGTCTGCCAAAGGCCCACGCCCTCGGGCACGGTAGTCACATCCTGCACATCATGTCCGCGGTAGAACGTCACGGTCGTACTGCCCGCGAGCAGTCCTCGTGTGATGTTGGGCGTGGTCAAGCAGGTCGAGCCTGCACTCCGCGCCATCTCGAGAAGCCAGATCCGGTCATCGTGCGCTGCAAGCAAAGCCAACTCGCACCCGCCGCCGAGCCAGAAAGCAGAACGCACGCCGTGTAACCAGCTCTCGTCGTTCGGTTCCGAGAGCGATCGATCGACGCCCACAGAGCTAGCAAGCAACTTGCCATAGACGCTCCACATTGCCCAGCCGCTCTCGTAGCCGATGAAGAGGCAATGGCCATCGGGTGAGTATGCTAGGTGCGTGATCTGACCTGTCATGGAGGACGTGGCTTGAGACTGATGTCCGTGCGAGAATGGCACATTGCCATTGTAATCCTTCACAGTGTAGACGTCTACATGGCTGTTTGCGAGGCCGACAGCGATGAGGGAGAAGCGGGCATTGATTGCCACTTTGATCGACTCGTCACCCTCCACCGTGAGATCCGGTGCGCGAAAGCAGTAGCCTTGAAAGAGAGGTCTGGTCCCGTTTGCTTCTGTCGAACGAGGTCGGCGCTGCACCGCGTACGCATGGCTGGAGCCCGAGATCCAGCACATGAGGTTCATGGGCCGATCGTGCACCATCTCAATAATCGCCTCGGCATTTCCATACCAAGGCATGCGGCTGGTGAGTTCGGTGCTGGTCTGCGGCGTGCCTTCCTCGGCCGCCCAGCGTATGCACTGCAACGCGACCGGCTTCCGGGTCGCCACCACCAGCTCGTCGTCGAGCGCGAGCGCGCAGGAGATGCCTGCATCGATGCGGATGACCATGCGGAATCGGAGACTGACCTCTCGGATCCCGCCGCCCTCTCCTGGCCCGGCGTCTGCAGTCGCAGTGCGCGCGGTATACCCGTCTGCCGTAGTACCTCGTCGGGCATGGCGGTGGGTTTCCGGGAGTTGGGTGCGATAGACCAGCGCCTGGGGATCTGTGGTGACGCTGTAGGTGATAAGGTAGCCCAGCGTGGTCTGCACCACGACGACGAGCGCGTCTGGGCGCAGCAAGAGTGCGCAGTTGGGTCCGTAGGCTTCCAGGGATTGCGGAGAGCGGACGATGGAGGCCAAGGCTACGGTGGGCTTGGCTTGCCATATCGTCAGGGACGAGCGTGTGATGGTCGTGAAGTGACTGCCGCTGCGGGAGAGCTTGGCGGACAAGATCTCACTGCCGGCGGATTCGGTTGCAGGCTCGCCATTGTGTGCGCCATTGCGAATCTCGCCTTGCGTCACCGTCTTGCCATCATCCGCCACGTCGCTGTCGCCATGCTTTCGCGCCGCTCGGGAAGCGCCGCTCTCTCCCAAGCCATCATTCGAAGCAGATGTGGTCGCCGGCGCAGTCGCGTGTGTGGACAAGGCGTAAGCTCTGGGCGCGCCGATGGGCCAGTACATCGCTCGACCGGAATCTGTCCCAATGAGCTCGCGCCGGCATCGTCGCGGCGCGTAGTCCTTCTCGTCCCACTGCCCCCTCACGCCGGGAAGAGAGAGTGTGTCGGAAGCGGACGAAGGCAGTAATCCCATGGAAGCCGTATCGAAGCGAATAGAGTTCATGCGGCTCTTCGGCACTCGGCATCCCGCATCTGCCTCCCGTTCCGAACCTTAAACGTCACATCCATCTGGATGCGAGCGACCTCGAATCGCACGTCGCAGCTTCCTCAGCCTCACCCATCGACGCCAGTCCATAGTCTTGACCAAGACACTCTACTAGTTCACATCTCGCGACATGGGCAGAGAGTCCTCACGCGCATGATCCATCAACACCTTATAAGACTCGCGGCCATGGACGACTTCGCCAGCGACACCGACAGCGACTACACCAGCTACTGGCGGGATTGGGTATGTGATATGTTCTTCTCAACTTCTCGCAATGGTGTCTACATTCTTTCCCGACAAGCACATGGATGCTTCAGATCAGGGGTTGGGAATGTCTTTGTGTCTAGCATGCCGCAGCAAGCTTTTGCGATATGGATGTGAGACCATGTCTTTCACGGCGAGGATGGCTCGTCTACACCCGCATCCAGGCCTGAGATCTTGTTCGCAAGGAACACATACTTCTCCTACGGTCCAGTAGAAACGCACTTGATGTCTGCTTTGTCCGCGCTCTTATCTCCACGGCGCGTTGACTTTCGAGGCGTCGTATGCTCGCCTCTCACTTACCATGATCTATGCTAACACCCCCCCCTCCAGTTCATCTCCTCCCGCGGCAACGAGTACTTCTGCGAGATCGACGAGGACTACCTGACCGACCGCTTCAATCTGACGGGCCTCAACACGGAAGTCCAGTACTACCAGTACGCCCTCGACCTGGTCACCGATGTCTTCGACATGGAGGTCGACGACGACATGCGCGAGCAGATTGAGCGGAGCGCCCGACATCTCTACGGGCTGGTGCACGCACGATACATTGTCACGACGAGGGGGTTGGCCAAGATGGTATGCATTTTCGCCACTCCATCATCTTCCTCACCACTTCAATCAAATGACCAAGCTGATCGTCACGCCAGATGGAAAAGTACAAGACCGGCACCTTTGGCAAATGTCCCCGCGTCCTCTGCCAATCGCACGCCCTGCTCCCGCACGGCTCCCACGACACCCCCGGCCACAGCAACGTCAAGCTCTACTGCGCCAAGTGCGAGGACATCTACAACCCAAAGTCCTCCCGCCACAACAGCATCGACGGCGCGTACTTCGGCACCTCCTTCTCCCAGATCCTGCTGCAGGTCTATCCCGCGCTGGTCCCGGCGAAGAGTCAGCGGCGATACGAGCCGAGACTTTACGGATTCCGAGTGCATGCGAGCGCGGCGCTGATGCGGTGGCAGGAGGAAGGGCGGGAGCAGATGAAGGGCCGGTTGCGAGGCCGGGAGATGGAGACGGGGTTTGAGGAGGAGGATGCGGAGGAGGAGGACGGCAGCGAGGAAGCGGATGGTGCGGAGGGCGAGGAGGGCGAGGACGGGATCGATGATATGTTTGAGGGGAGGATGCAGGCCGTGCAGTAATGCGACGGTTCGAGAGGGTCTCGTTGCGTGGAGGTGGAATGGGGACTGAATTGCATGGTACCCCTAGGCATCACGAGACGCACGATACCCATACGCGGCAAGTCTGCATTGGTATGACTTGACCTGACCATCATCACATGAGTCCTATCGCCTTCGCATCTGCGTGGTTTGCCACTGACATGTGCATCGCCAAGCATGCTTACCGAGTGAAGCCAGCAAACTTGCTGACCCTCAAAGGACTGCACGCCTACGCGCGACTTCAGCGATCAAACACAGCTGCGTTCACCTCGCAGCCTCGACCATATCCCATTCGACCTCACCGAGGACCTTCGCTCTATCGAGGGCCATTGGAAGCTGATCGGGAGCGGCGACTCCAAAGTTCACTTGGCGTGAAGTGAGGTCCAGCGTAGGTGCGCATGTGCACGAAGAGGCGCAGCCACTGAATAAGAAGAGCCATTATTCTATTAAGTCACTCCTCTGGCACCTTTGCATTCTCACGTTTGGCTTGGATCGACCTTTCCACATACTGACATCTACCATTGGGCCGGCAGTCTGGCACTGCGGCTTCTGCGTCTTTAAGCAGGCACCTTCTCACCTACAACGACACTTGACAGCGCTGGCTGCCACAGACCCAGCCGCTGCCTGCGATCTATCAGCATCCATACACTCCAAGTCACGATCACCACAGCCATGGCGACCTCACCGAATCCGTTCGACACTCTTCCCATCGAGACGACTCAGCATATCGCCTCCTACCTCACCTCCGACTTCGACCTGACCCACTTCCGCCTCATCTCGCCCTCCACACTCGCCGCCGTCGACGCCGACAACGACTCCTTCTGGCGCCGCCGCTTCCACGGCGTCTTCGAGAGGCCCACGACGTGGACGCCGGCCGAGCAGAGGAGCAATGCGCATTTCAAGGCCGAGTACCAGAGGTGCCGGCACGTCCTACTCTATGGCGCGAAGTTTGAAGCGGCGTTGGGGAGTGGGGGGAGGGGTGGGAGTGTGAGGAATCAGGGGGCGGAGATCCGGAAGGGGATCGAGGTGCTGGAGGTGCTGCGGATGCTGACCTGTGGTGAGTTGTGAGAGCCGGTCTCGAGCTTGACGAGATCACTCGTGCTAGTAGATGGTGATCTGGACTGACAGGCTCACCCAGACGCCTTCTCGGAGAAGCCTACGCACGACAACGGCGAGATCTACCATTCAGCCAACCTCGAGGCCGTGCTGAACTTCATCACCAACCACGACCTGCTCAACTTCGTGCTGCTGCCCGAGCGCACACCCACGTACCAAAGCCAGCGCAGCACCCGGTCCACCTCTGCGATGGACATCCTGTGCCTGCCCAAAGCCCTCCTGCACACCATCCAGGTCGTGCTGGCGCCGGCCATCTTCGATCTCGATCGCGACTTCAACCACTTCTCCTTCCCCACCAGCCAGCAGGCGGTCTACGGCACGTCGGAGAGACACAAGATCTTCGGGTATGTAGCAGACCGCGTCCCATCGGCGTCAAAACCCGCAGCGCTGATTGACTCGTGATGGCAGCGGCGCGCACGGCCTCGACATCAACATGGAGTGGGTGCTCCACAACATCAACTTCTGGAAGTACCACCTCATGCGCTCCGCGGAATGCACCCTGCACCACGCCTTCCGCGACCTCGCCGCCGACGAGCGCCCGCGCTTCTGGTCCCGCCAAATCCAGCAAGGCGCGACCACCCTCGGAACCCACTGGAAGGGCTCCTACGCCTACGTCGAGCGCGACGTCCTCCGCGACATCCGCCGCGGCGTCGGCGAGCGCGAGCCCATCCCGGACGAGTTCAACGGCGAGGCCGACACGGCGACCGGCTGCTTCCAGGACCTCACCCTCGAGCTCCTCGACGACGCCGCGCCGCTCTTCTGGCCCCCGACCTTCGAAGAGCACCTGCAGTCCCTCACCGCCCCGCCCTCGCGCGCCAAGACCCGCGCGCAGCACCGCTCCGGCGAGCTCGAGGCCGTCGCCGCGCACCGCCCGCTGAACTTCCAGTTCCGCGGCGCCGGGTCCGACGTTGCCGAGGACTTCTGCGCGCAGGGCTGGCTGAACGCGCTGCCGGCGCAGCAGGGCGTGCCCGGGTGGCGGCGGATGACGATGATGAAGTACTTTGAGGACCCGGACAGCGGGGCCGTGGACGAGGAGGCGCTGTGGGCGTACGAGGGGGTGGTGCTGCCGGGCGGGGAGATGATGTTGGGGCGGTGGTGGTCGCCCGGAGATGGCACGGGGGAGGAGCAGTATTCGGGGCCGTTTGTGCTGTGGTGTGTGGATGGGCCGGGGTGTGGTGGGAGTGCGGCGAGCAGTGTGTCGGACGGGCAAAGGCCGTGAGCAGGCGGCAGCAGTTGGTGAGAAGCTATGCCTTCGGGTTTCGAAACACGGCATGAGCGTTGGCGAGGATCTGATCATCGGAAAGGCAGATTCTGGGGGCTGGCTGGGCGTGGATGTACCGGCTCTCGGTTTGGCTACAGGAGGCATCCTGCCCGAGGGCATCAGCCAAGTCGCGAAGACAGTCATCGATTTCTCTGGTCGATTTCTCTGGCACTGGGTGAGCATCTACGGACACGGCGGCGGGAGATCTGAGCTGCCTTCTCTTTCGGCTTGCATCTATGGCATAACAGTACTGCCATGCCTGCCACGGAGCGGCGATAACTTAGCGGAGGACACATAGTTGCAACAATGATCTGATTCCCAAGCATTGATCTCAACGGGTGCGCATCCACCCGCATGCCCTTGACTGATACCTGGGTCCTTCGTAGTTGATGAGCAGAGCTCAGAAGGAGCTGATGCGGGCGGCGAGCAAGCTTGTGACTGCTAGATCCAGAATCTCGCATTGTGGGTCCGGAAACAGTGCTCTGCTCCCGTCCTCTCGCGTGACAGTACCACGGTCGCCTGGGCTATGCTCCAACGACGCTCGCCAGTCCCCGATGTCTTCTTCACTCCGTACAGTCGCCGCGCTTGCTTTTCGCAAGGGTTCCCACGCACGCGGAGCAGTGTATGCTCAAATCGTGGCGCAGTGGGATTGCTGGCGATGGCGTGGCTTGCCGACCAAAAGCGGCGGGCCCGTAAGGACGACAGGGCGATATTTGAGGCGGCGTCCAGGAGCGCAAAACGCGCATGGGGTGCTCGACTGGTGTGAAGTGGTCGTGCTTGACAATATCGTGGGCGGCGTATCTCATCTCTTGGTCTTGCGCTTCTTGAAGACCACCGCAGGGAGCGCTTCAGGCTCGTCCACTTCTTGCTTCACCGACGCTGGTAGTGAGCTCGCGGCCTGGTCTGCGTTGGTCAGAACGGCCGATGCTGGATCGGCAAAGTCTTCTTGTTTGACTGCTGCCTTTGCTTCGCTTTCCTCCTCCTTGACTGCGTCCCGCTTCCGCCCAACACCGCTTAGCAAGGCGTCCAATCCGCCCTCGTCCCCTGCCCCACTTCCAGCAGGATACCGTCTGACACTCCTCCCCCACCCCGCCCTCGCGCCTGCCGCACCCTCATCCCCGTCCCCATCACCATCTTCAACTTGCCGTCTCCTTGCGCCTCGCGCCAACCCCTCCATCTCGACCCACTCTTTCCCGCCCTCCTGCTCTTCGGCCTTGACCTTCATCTCCGCCAGCGTCAATGCCGGCGCATCATCAACGACCCGCCGCGACGTCGTCTGCCAAGACCCCACCCCCGTCACTTCCCTCTGCAGCTCTTCCGGCAGCGCCACGCCGAGCGCGAGAAGCTGCTCCGCGTGCGCCTGTCTCTGCGCCGCGGATCTCGCAGCTGATGGTGGCAGAGGTGGAACACCGGAGCGGGTCACGTCCTTCGCGCCCACGATGGCTGCGTCGCCCCCAGTCGCGGCCGCCTTCCCGCCCCCACTAACTAGCCCATTCAGACGCGAGACCTCGTCCTTCGCGCGCTGACGGTCCCGGTCCTCGCGCTCCTTGTTCTTGGTCAAGTCGCGCAGGTTCTTCTGGATGGAGCCTTGGTGCTTGCCGGACGTCTCGTGCTTCTTCTTCTCCAGCGGCGTGTCCTTGACGTAGGTGGCGCAGAACTTGCACCAGTAGGACGGCGTCGACTTCCAGTATTCCGACATGGTGGCGAGCGATTGCTGATGTCGCAGAGGAGTACATGTATTGGCGGGATCGGAAGGTGGATGTGTATTGGCGCGAGTCATGCACGTCCACGCTCTCGGTCAACCTCAACTCGCCTCGCTGCTTCTCCATGGACCACCCATGCATAGACAGCGCGTGCCAACATCCACGCCGTCTAGCCCCACCACCGCCGTAGAATGGTCGTGAGGTGCGATGGCAGGATGGGAGTCTCGCAAGACCGCGACTCGGCGTGGCCTGCTACCGCGAGAGCAGCTACGGCGTGCCTCACTACTGGATCTCATTGGTCGAACAGTCTAGCATCTCACGTGCTCAGCGACCCTCACGGCATAGCGCTGAGATGCAATTGACCACACTCCGTAGGTGCAAGAGCGAGACGCTTATGGTAGGCCTGCCCTCCATCCCCCTTTCATACCCCGACCCATACGTGTGGCCGAGTGAGTCGCCGCCACTCAGCATTTGCATGTCGCAGCTGATCTAGCCGCCGTCATATCCTTTCACCAAGATGTCAGGGCCCCAGTAAGAGTACCCTTCTTTACATCCTCTGCTTTACTGACCTAGTCGAAGCGGCTTCCGCCGAAGCGAGACGCCCTCGCAGCTGCGATATGAGCAAGACATCTACGACCAACAGCACAACGATCAACCTCCCCGAGACTCTGGCACCGACATCCATGCCGACATGCACACACTCAGCATGGATGACCAGCACGACCAGGAGCATCCCGGCTTCCGTTCCAAGCTCAAAGGCATGATCAAAGACGCCTTCCCCGAAGCGATCCAGGATTTGAAGATCATGGGCGGCGTCACAGCACTCGAGACTCGAATCAAACGTGAGATGCACGACCCTCACCTCTTCCCCGAGACCAGAGAGATCGCCCGCGTGCGCCGCGGTCTCGACCTGTGTCCCGAGGAACAGGCGTTTATCTCCGCTCGGAAAGTCCGAGCTCGCGACAACTTCGCCAAGTATATTGGCGTGCCGCCAGAGGATGTCGACCCGCGAGACGTGCCCACGGTAGCCTTCGGCGGCAGCGGTGGCGGCTTCCGCGCCATGATCGGCTGCTTGGGCTATTGTCGGCAGATGCAGCACGCTGGGCTGTGGGATTGCCTGACCTACGTATCTGGTGTGTCTGGTTCATGTTGGTCGCTGGCGGCGTACTACACTTTCGGACGTGCCAGCTTCGACAAGGTGATTGAGCACTGCAAACGAAGATTTTCGCCCTTCCATCCCTTGTCCGGCGAGGCCATCCGGCAGGTGCTGAGTGTGCCTGGCGGTGCGCGTGTGACACTGGGGCCGCTGATCATGAAGAGCAAGAGTGGATTGCAGACTGTGGCTATGGATTTGTATGCTGTCTTTACTACAGGGTGAGCATAGTCGGTGTCGCCTTGCAGAAGGCTTGTCGATGTTGACAGCTACGACCATACTAGGTGGATCTTCCTGCAAGATGCTACCGCAACACACCCGGGCCGCAACATCGACAAAGCAGCGGCAGGTTGGCAGACGTCCTGGTGGCGATGGTCTTCCGCACGAGAGTATACTGACAACGGTGCCGAGCCACTGCCCATCTTCACAGCTATACGCCACGAGCGGCCGTGGAAGGATTGGAAGGACGACGAGCATCCTTTCGATGAAGCGGATCACGAGGACGGCGATCACAAGGATGCCGATGATGCCTGGTTCCAGTGGTAGTACGTGATCTTCACCTCCCATCTACTCACATCACTACTGATGGAACGGCTTGCCTATAGCGAGATGACACCGTACGAGATCGGCTGCGACGAAACGCAGTCCTGGGTACCTACCTGGGGCTTCGGCCGGCCGTTCGCCGAGGGCAAGTCGACGATGCAGTTGCCGGAGCAGTCTCTTGCTCTCCTACTCGGGCTGTGTACGAGTGCGCCGGCCGGCCCACTGACCTCGTACATTGGCACCATCAGTCGCAACCTCCCCACCGGCTTCCTGGGCAACTCCATCCACAGTCTCGCGGCCCAGGTCTCGAAGTTCTGGGGCAAGCAAGGCACCGAAGTCTTCGAGGAGCACCACCCTCTGCACGCCTGCAACGAGCACAACCCGCTGTTCCACTACACGCCCATCCAGCAAGGCGAGTCTCGCGCCCCAGGAATTGAGAACTCCCCGCGCATCCATTTGATCGACTCAGGGATGGACAACAACTGCCCGACCTACGTCCTCCTCAACCCCGCGAGACAGGTCGACGTGATGATCAACATGGACGCCTCGAGCGATGTCCAGAAAGATACCTTCCAGGACCGCGTCGACCAGATCGGCGGGCGGCGGGGGATCAAGTTCTCCCGCCACAAACCTGCCCAGCCCGCTGCACTCGACCCAAACGACCCGGACCGCTTCCAAGACCTCTACGCCCAGATCTACGACGGCGTCCCCTGCGAGCGGCCCGCGACCGTGATCGACTCCTACGGGCGCACCGTCACCACCCCACCCGCCCCGACTGTGGAGAGGGAGTGCACGATGGTGTACCTGCCGCTGCTGCCGAACGAGAAGGCGGTCCCCGGGTACGATCCCTCGACGGCGAAGTGGTCGGGCAGCTACAACCTCGTGTGGACGCCCGAGCAGATCGGCATGCTGGTGAAGGTCTGCGTGGGAAACTTCCAGGCCGGGGAGGGGACGATCAAGAAGACATTGAGGGAGGCGTGGGAGAGGAGGCGGATGCAGAGGTTGCGGCCTGGAGTAGATGCTGGCGGGATGGAGGCTGAGGCTGGCTGAGATGCTGTGCTTGAATGTATGCACTGGCCCAGGGTGTGAGTCTATGTCTAGCATACATCTAATCTCCGTCGAGCTTGACTTGAAACTCTCATGATGCGACCAAAGCATTCCCAATCTCCACACTCGCCACACCCGTCTTCGCATCCCACCGTGTTAACGTCACAGAACGCATGTCCCTCACGATCCAATCCGCCCCAGCCTCCTGCAACTTCTCAATCGCATGCGTAGTTGCCAATGCCACGACCCGGTACCCCGCCGCCTTGCCCGCCCGCACCCCCGCCGGTGCATCCTCAAGGACCACGATCTGACTCGGGTCCACTGTCCTCCCCGTCCGAGCTCCACCCTCGCTTTTCGCGTTCGCATCAGCGCTGCCATCGTCCAGTCCCAGCCGCTTCGCTCCGAGACGGTAACAGCTCGGATCTGGCTTCCCCTTCGCCACCTCCTCCGCGCTAACGAGCACCCGCGGCCGGGCCAACTTCATCACGTCCAGCCACCCCCCGACCAAACCCTTGGTCCCGCTCGTGACGATCGCCCACGGCACCCCCTCCCCCTCCAACCTCTCCAGCAGAGTCCTCGCGCCCGGGATCTCCGTAGCATCCCGGCCATAGTCCCGCGGGACTCTAGCCTCAGCCTCACACACGAAGTCCCAATTCGCCTTCTCCGGCGCCAGCAGGGCCAGGACGTCGATGCTGCGGCGCCCGTGCGACGTCTCCAGGATCGTGGCGCCGGGGACGCCGATCGCGGTGCCGAGGGCGTGCCAGTACTTCACGATGGCCGGGGTGGAGTCGATGAGGGTGCCATCCATGTCGAAGAGCAGGGCGGCGCAGTCGTGGGTCTGCGGCGGGGCGGAGAAGTCATGGCCGGCGGCGTAGTCGTGGGGGGTCGGTGGTGAGGCCTGCGGTCTGTGCTGGAGTCGTTGGTGGAGATTGAATGCGGGATCTTTGCCGGGCGCGGTGTACACGTCTTCGCGTGGGGTACTGGACATGGCTGCGGGACGTGTGTGACAGTGAGAGGAGAGTGTCGGACCTACAGAGAAGAGGATGTGCTCTACGGGCACGGGCGACCCCGTCCGGTGGGTGACTGTACGTTAATTGACAGCGGCAGGAATCGTGAAAGTGGCAAGGAGTGAGTAGGTGAAAAGCGGCATGGCTGAATGCGGTAATTTATCTCCGCCGTGCTGCTCGTGACCTGTAGCGCCTCAGTGCTCAATCGCCCAGTCCGGGTATAGTACACCGATCCCCCAACTCCATCGCTAATTCACCAGGCACACCCAGATCACACTCCTTCACATCGTACACCTGGTCAGTCGCAGCCCAGCTAAGCATCATCGACGACCATACCATTCCGGTCTCCTGCGCCGTCGTTCGCAGCGCTCAGACCATCCAGGATCCCCAGAAGCCGCGCATACGGCACAGTGACCCGCTGCAAGTCCCTCTGCCGGCCCAACGCAACCACAACCTCCCTCAGCAGATCCGCCCTCTTCCACCCCAGAATCTCCTCGCCATCGCCCCACTGCAATGCCCCTGCGCCCTCTTCCTCTCTCACACCCTCTGCCTCTTCCTCGTCGGTGGACTCGAAGAGCCCCTTGCCCATGAGTCCGTGTAACAGCTCCTCGACCTTCCCCCTCATACCCGCACCCTCGGCCCCGATCCGCTTCGCGTACATGAGCAGGTACACCCTGAACTCGTCCCTGGCGCCCAGTGTCCATGCCGCGGCGAGACGATGCTCGAGGTGCGCAACGCTGACGCTCGTCTCGAAGCCCTCATATCCTTCAGCGGAGAGCAAAGACTTGACGAGACGTTGCAGGAAGTACGCGCGTCCCTTGAGCAGGGCGTGCGTGGTCGTATGGCGCTCGAGGAGAGGCAGGATGCCGGCCGACAAGCTCTCCGGGTCCAGGGTGCCGCTGCCAGTGCCGTTGCTCGCCGACGCCTTCCCGCTCCTCGGGGCCGCGAGCGAAGTGTCAGCCGTGTTCCAGTACTGGCTCCCCACTGCCCACCAACTCTCGCTCAGGCGCTGCCAGACGCCCATCCCCGTGTGATACGCGAAACCCTCTCCATTGCTCATGCCGACTACGACCCTGCCCTCCGAGTTCAATCGCGCGAACATGAGACTCGGCGCGCTGGTCAGTCCCGGGCCGCCTGCAGCCACGGAGCTGGAAGTGGCTGCAGCGTCAAGCACGGGCGCTAGACTCACCCCGCCCCTCACCATCGCCGTCTGCGTGCGCAGATCCCAGATATGCACCATGCCCACCGCGGTGACACACAACATCCACCAGCCCCTACACTCGAGAATCACCGGCTGCGCCTCGAGCACAACAGCGCTCAGCATCCGCCTCCCCGCCGGCGTCCACGTATGCAGACTCCCATCCTCGCAACCCGCGGCCCAGAAATGCTCGTCCCCCGTCGTGAGCAGCACGGCACGGGGCAGGAAGTCCTGCCACAGCGTCTGCGCCACGCCATGCGTGCGGCGCGTGAGCGTGATGCGCGTCGGCTCCCGGTCCTGCGCGCGGCCGGTGCGGGATGGGGCGGTGGCATTGCGGGCTTCGAACACTATGCTGCCTTCTGCTGTGCCGGTGCCAGGATTGCTGAGGTCTCCGAGGATGTCATCGTGCGACTTGCTCAAGTCCAGGGGTCGAAGGATCACACTGCGGACCAGTGGCACAGCGAGACGCACTTGCGCGACGCTGAGCGCCGGACTCACGATCGCCGGCCGCAGGACCTCCGGGACCTCACCGCCGTTCCTGGCTTTCGCCGTCGCAGCACTAGCGGGCACCAGACCTTCGGGCGTGTTATGCACGATGGGCACGACGCCCTGCTGCTGCATTCCATGGACCCGCTTCGCTGCTCTCTTCCTCCCACCCACCTCGTCATCTTCATCACCGTCGTCGTCGACCTCAGCGTATGCGCGCTTGTTGCCTACTAGCAGACTCGCTAGACCTCCCTTGGGTAGTCCGTCGTATGGCCGACTGAGATCCAGGACTTTCCCAGCTGGGTTATCGGAGTCCAGCCCGCCCGCGCGGAGCGAAGATTGCAATTGTGGGCGTGGAAGATTTGATTCGCCAATATTCGAGGAGGAGACGAGGAGAGGCGCGATGCGCTTCTTGCCCTCCTTGGTGAAAGTCACGCGGTTCTTGAGACGGTCGATCTTCTCTTGCTGCGGATCTTTCGGCACGGGCGCAGCTTCAACCGCAGGCGCAGCTGTGCCGTTTGTCGTAGGCGCCGTTCCATTCACCAGGACTGCCGGCACTCCATCGCCGTTTGGTACTGCACCTGCTGCAGCATCCCCCATCAACTCCCCCATCCTCCCCTCAGCCCCCTTCCTCTCGCCTTCGCGCCCCAGCTCCTCCAATCTCAACGCATCCGCCCCGCCAAGCAGTCCGACTCTCCGTCCCGCCCCGTACTTCGCAAGCCGTGCCTCGTTGTCCTCCCTCTGCGCCGGGTATCCCAGCTCGCCCTTCTCAAACACCAGAGCTGCGATCGTGCCGTCGAGGGCACACACGAACAGCGTCTCTCCATCGGGTGTCCAGGATAAGTCGGAGATGGGTTTACTGCATAACTCCGCAGTCGTGACAAAGGGCCGCGGGAAAGACGTATTCCAGATGGAGATCGTCTTGTCCTGGCCCGCGCAGGCGACGACACTCACCGCGGGCGGCGTGGTCATGCCGGCGGCAGGGTTCGCAGCGAGAAAAGCCGGATCGAGCGGGGGCTGCGGGAGGAACAGTCGAGGCGAGAAGGCGCAGACTTCGACGGGGCCTTCGTGGCCGATCAAGTGGATGTCACTGTCCCAGCTCCCGCGGTTGATAATGGCGACGGAGGAGACGGGGCCATTGACTGCGTTGGCCGCGGCGATGTGTGCGCCTTCGGGAGACCAGGAGCAGCGGCGGAAGTAGGTCGTTAGTGGGGAGGTCGCGAAGGGTGAGGTGACGGTTGCTTCGAGCGTGAAGTTCGACGTTTGGTCATGCTGTGTCGCGTTCGGGCCAGGAGATGTGAAGCGGTAGATCTTGATACTGCGGTCGTCGCTCGCAGTCGCGAAGTACTTGTTCGCGGGGTCAAACGTAATGCCCTTGACATGGCTCTGGTGGTTGGACAACGTCTTCAGCCGCTCAAAGGTGTGGCCCGACCAGACGACGACCTTACTGTCGAGGCCCACGCTGACGAGAATACTGCTGTCGTGCGCCCAGCCCAAGTCTTGCACATCGTTGTCGTGTCCGATGAGACGACGAAAGATCCGCCAATT
>JAWDJV010009645.1:0-24576 GCA_033119285.1 Teratosphaeriaceae sp. CCFEE 6253
AGCGGGTGCACCGGGATGCGCAGCGACCGGCGGAAGAAGCCCGTGCTCTTGTACGAGACGAGGAGGAGGGCGCGGTGCGTCTTGCGCCGGGTGATCTTCTGCAGAATGCGGAGGTAGTTGGTCGAGGCGAAGAGGTTGCGCCAGCTGTACGTCGTGATCGGGGATTTGGGGAGGGGCGTGAGCGGGTAGCCCAGGTCGTCGACTTCGGGCGGGTGCGTGGAGGTGCCCCCCGAACTCTGTGGAGACAGGTCCCGGAGGTGGGACGTGGGTGACACGGCCTCCTCACTCTCCATCCCCCTCGATCGCTTGATATCCGGCGGCGCCGCCTCATCTTCCTCGCTCTCCTCGAACATCGTCCCATTCACCCCACTCTCCGCGCCAACCTCACCCATCCCCGTCGGCATACTCCCGCGACACACGCCCCAAAAGCCCCTCTCCTCTCCATCCAACCGGTAGTGCACCGCGCGCCCCAGATCCTGCGCCCCCAACAATTTCAATACCATAGGCACGTAATTCGAATCCAACAGCAACTGCGTGAGGTACTCGTACTGCAGCACATGGCCCACCTTGAACCACTTCAGTAGTAACAGCAAGATACCGGTGAGGGCCTTAGCCTGGATCTCTTGCGAGCGAAGGTGGTCGATCTCATCCGCGGAGTTCTCGATCCCGTCGCCTGCGCCGTTGCGATGGGCGGTGCCGTTGGGTAAGCCGTTGCCATTGGGCTCGGCGAACTGGATCCCAGCTTGTAGCCCTCCGCCGCCGCCGCCGTTCTGGGCGCTGTTGCGGGCATTGAGGTCCGTGACGTGGGCCATTGCGGCGCGCATAAGGACGACGACCACACTTTGCAGGTGTGGTAGGGATTCGCGGTAGTACTCCCCGATAGCCTCCACCTTCTTGTCCACCTCGCTCTTCTCTTTCTCGGGCTCGCCCTGCGCGGCGGTCTTTTCATCCGCAGCCTCGGGCTTCTCCACCAGCTCAAACCCATCCACGTCCACATCCTCATCCTCCCCACCACCTTCATCAGTCTTCCACCTTCGCTCCCAGACCACGAATCCTCGTCCCGCTTCCCACATCTGCCGCATGCTCCTCGTAGCCCGACACCTTCCCCGAAACAGCTCCGCCGCCTCCGCGACCGCGACCGGCACGCTGCTCCCCTCCCACCGCCTTCCCACCAATTGATCCTGCAACGCCGTACTGCCTCGTCCGCCCAAGTCACCGCTTCGCTCGTCCAGTGGCGGATACAAGAACGGGAACAAGTTGTTGGTCTGATAATTCTGCTTCTTCCCCGCCTTCCCCGGTCCAGCAGGCGACGGAGGTGGTGAGGGCGCGGGCGTGGCGATGTGGATGGGCGCGTGCATGATACTACCACCCGCGGTCCCGCTCACACCTGGGAACTGGTGGGAGACGGAGAATGACGCGAGGCTGGGTTGGCGGTGCTTGAGCGGCGGCAGCATACTATTGCCCTCGGGTTCCAGCTCGAGCACGTTCTCGGGCGGCTGGTAGGCCGGGTATTTACTCTGGATCTCCTGCCGGAAGAGGTGGTAGTCCAGCGGGCTGGCCGTGATGATCGGTTGGCCCGTGCGCTTGTCCTTCTCCTCTTGCTCTTCGGGGGAGCGGAGAGAGGTCTTGAGGGCTTCGACGTCGGCGAGCCCGCCGAGGGTGACGAGGATGGTCTTCCAGGCCAGCAGGAGGATCTTTGTCAGGGGCACGGGGGCGCTGTCGTCCCAGCGCAGCCGGGCGACGAGTTGGGTGAGGTAGTTGAGCAGTTTGGGCTGGAGGGCGAGGATGTCTTGCTTTAATGCTCGGCCTTGTGGGGTGGCAGTCGTGCGGGCGACTTCGACGAAGAGATACATGAGCGTCAGGCAGCACCACAGCTCCATGGTCTCCTCGCCACGTCTCGGCTCGGCTCCATTGCGCGAGGGCTGCGCGTCGCCAGGTGAAGCGGCGAAACTCTCGTCGCAGACGCGGCGCAGGCAGTCGTAGATGACCTGCAGCCCGCCGCACTCATGCAGCATGTTCACCATGGACACGACCCACTGGATCTGCAGTCCACTCCTCTCGTACTCTCCCAACCTCATCCCCGCCATCCTCCCATCAACGAACATCTCCTCCAATTCTTGACCGCCCTCACAGGCCCTCCCGGCCGTCTCCTCCCACGCGCCCAGCGCAACATAAGCCAACACCATCAACCCCGTCGTCACCCCTCCCGCCCATACCGCAACTTCCTCCTCCAGCCCCGCCCTGATCCCCTGAACCTCCCTGCCGACAAACGCCCTCCTCACTCTCCCCTCAACATCTACCCATCCCCTTCCCCGTTCTCCCTCTCCGTCCCGTCCTTCCGCACCCCACACTCTCCCGAACAGCGCCCGACACCGACGCAGCCTCACCTCCTCCACCTCCGCATACGTGAACCACTCCTCCACCTCCACCGGCAGGGACTGCGCATCCGTAGTGGTCTCGAAATCGTACACCCGGTCCGCCGCCCGCAGCGCCTCTTTGGGCTGCGCGGGGGCGCTGGGGAACGTTTGCCGCAGGCGCTGCAGGTCCGCGAGGGTGAGTGAGTCGGGGGGGTCGGAGGGGAAGTCGAAGGTGCTGCTGCCGCTTCCGTTGCCGTTGCCGTTTCCACTCCCATCGCTGCTACCGCTGTTGTCATCGCCGACAGGTGGGGCGGGAGGGGGTTGCTGCGGGGGCGGGACGGAGCCCTCGCGCGTCAGGCCCGGGCGGGTGGGAATGCTGGCGCGTTGGGCGGGGATGGTGGGGTGAGCGAGCGGGGAGGGGTTGGCGCTGTCGACGAGGAGGTTCTCGGCTTCGGCCGTGTCAATGCCGGGCTTGCCTTCGTCGTCGTCGCCGTCGTCCTGGTCGATGGGACGCAGCGTGGGGCTCGATTCGCCCGCGGCGGGAAGGTCGGGGTTCTCGACTTCGTCCATGATGGCGTACAATTGCAGCGCCCTCGTTCTGCACTTAAGACTCGGGATGAGCGTTCAAGTGTCAAGGTTGAGATGTAGTAGGGGTTCAATGGACTGTCACATGCAAGTCCACACTTGGCACCTGAGGCTGACTATGTAGCTCGTGGCCCAGATCACGACACCACAATGGCCAGGGAGATACAAGACGCTACAGCACCTAGTCTACGGCATGATCGCCACTGCGCTGCATCACAGCCAAGCTGTAGCGGGGCTGTAGCGACATCAGAGCACATCAACGAACCCACAAGTTGCAGCGGTGACATGATGAGCACAAGGGAAACGCTTCTCGATATATCTACGCATACAGGACAGCACCCATCCTTGCGCTTTCTGTACAGATAAGCAGCGCCTCGGACTCGTCCCCCACTGCCTCTTCCATGACCACTTTCACACCCTACCCTTTCTCAGACCTACGACTTCTCCAGGTCCGCCAGAATCTTCTCGCCCTTCGCCCGCGCACTCTCCAGATCCCCGACCATGTAGAACGCACCCTCGGGCAGATCGTCGGCCTCGCCGTTGATGATGGCCTTGAAGCTGCGGATCGTATCCTTCAGGTCCACGAGCGTCCCCTGGATACCAGTGAACACCTGCGCGACCGTGAACGGCTGCGACAGGAATCGCTGCACCTTGCGGGCCCGCTCGACCGTCAGCTTGTCCTGCTCGGACAGCTCGTCCATGCCCAAAATGGCGATGATGTCCTGCAGGGACTTGTACTCCTGCAGGATCTGCTGCACGCGGGTCGCGGTCGTGTAGTGGTCGTCGCCCAGCACACGGGGGTCGAGGAGACGGGATTTGCTGTCCAGAGGGTCGACGGCGGGGTAGATGCCCAACTCGGAGATGCCGCGGGAGAGCACAGTGGTGGCGTCCAAGTGGGCGAAGGTCGTGGCCGGGGCCGGGTCAGTCAAGTCGTCGGCGGGCACGTAGACGGCCTGCACCGAGGTGATGGAGCCCTTGCGGGTGGTGGTGATACGTTCTTGCATGATACCCATGTCGACGGCGAGGGTGGGTTGGTAGCCGACAGCGGAGGGAATACGGCCGAGCAGAGCGGACACCTCGGAGCCGGCTTGCGTGAACCTAACATACTAGTCAGTCTGGAGACTTGAGGTATGCTTGTCGGAATTCCTCACCTAAAGATGTTGTCGATGAAAAGGAGCACTTCTCGAAGTCAGTATGCGAATTTTTGGATGGCGAGCATTACAGAAGACTCACCGTCCTGCCCTTCTTCATCTCTGAAGTACTCGGCGACCGTAAGCCTTGTACGTGTGGAGTTAGCATTGCATGTGAGTATTCATTGCATGTGGGAGAGCAAAGAAAGGCGGGTCGGGCTTGGGTGATTTCTCCGCGTGGCGACATTGCCAAGTGCGTAGGTATGTGATAATGATGGCACGAGAGAGCGACAGCGAGGTGATGAGAGGCATTGCTGGGCTTGCTGGGTGTGCTGGTGTCTTCCTTGGTGTAGAGTGGCCAAGTGCTGACGCGACAACTTACCCGGTGAGAGCGACACGCGCACGGGCCCCGGGAGGCTCGTTCATCTGGCCGAACACCAGCGCGACCTTGGATTCGCCGTCGAGATTGATGACACCGGTCTCCTGCATTTCGTGGTAGAGATCGTTGCCCTCGCGGGTCCGCTCGCCGACACCGGTGAAGACGGAGAAACCACCGTGGGCCTTGGCGATGTTGTTCTGCCGACCTGTCAGTTCCGTACACGCCGCTACGTATGATGCTGGACTCACAATGAGCTCCTGGATGAACACGGTCTTGCCGACACCGGCACCTCCGAAAAGACCGATCTTGCCACCACGAGCGTAAGGCGCGAGGAGATCGACGACCTTGATGCCCGTGACGAGGACCTCAGCGGACGTAGACTGGTCGACAAAGAGCGGTGCATCGGCGTGGATGGGGGCGAACTTGTCAGACTTGATCGGGCCGCGCTCGTCGATCGGGTCACCGGTAACGTTCATGATGCGGCCAAGAGTGCCCGGGCCGACGGGGATGGTGATGGGCGCGCCGGTGTCCGTGGCCTTGCTGCCGCGCACGAGACCCTCGGTACCGTCCATGGCAATGCACCGCACGACGTTCTCGCCCATGTGTTGCTGTGCCGTGTCAGTCCCCGTTTCTCAACATCACTTCCCAGCTCGTTACGTACTGCGACCTCGAGGATGAGCTTGTTGCCGCCATTCTCGGTGGTAAGGGCGTTCAGGATGGCGGGGAGCTGCTCGGTGTCGAACTTGACTGAACACTCGCTGTTAGCTCGGCGTTTCTTTTCCCGGGGGGGTGTTGGGGCGCGCGCGGCGGCGTACCATCGACGACGGCACCAATGACCTGGTGAATCTTGCCATCCTTCGCGCTGTCGGTGGAGGCGAAGCGCTGGGAGATGGGGACGGCGACCTTCGGCTGGAATGAGCGCTGGAAGGCGGGTCGGGATGTGCGGAGGGTGCTCTGGCGCAGTGAGCGCGCGATGCCGCTACCAACGTGTCAGTGTCGGCGCCAATGGCCATCTCGGCAGCTGTAGTGAGGGTGTCGGTACTTCTTGAGCATCTTGGCGGGTGTGGTAGAGGTGTGGTACTGAGTGGAGAGGAGGTGTTGCTGTGAGGCAAGGAGTTTGCGTCGAGCTCCTCCGACTCGGCTTCTTTCGGGGAGAAGCACGGACGGAAGGCCTGAGGCAACATCTCCATCCTCACCTCACCCAAGATCGCGTCGTCCTCCATCCATCGCGCATCTGTAGAAGAAACTAAGTGCATGGCGCTTCGAAAGAGTGGTTTGGTGACTGGATGGAGAGTAACAGCAACGTCTGGTTCTACAGTATCGTTCTATTCCCTGCAATCACCTCCGATATGGCTCACTACCCAGTGCTCCTCTAGCTGGACTTTGTTCACTAGTCATCCGCCATGAGGCCCATGATCCTTTTACCGTAGCACTGATGAATACAACGCTGGGCTCGTACCCTCACCCAGCCGCCATCACGATGGCTTCACTTGTGGATGCCCAGATTCTTCACTTCACACTGCGTCCAGCCCACTCCCACTGATGTGGCTCAACGGTCCTGCGCGGCCACCTCTCCCAAATAGAACGCCGGAACATGCCCGATCGTGTCATGATGCGCGGTAGTAGGTCTCATGTAACCCAGGTGTGGCATTGTTGGTACGATCGAGAGGCACCTTGACGGACTTGAGAACGCCGGGGCCCATCTTGACCAAGAGTAAAGTCCTGGGGTTCGGGGCGGAATGAGTTGGCTATTGGCGTCTCCTGGCACCCAGGATCTCAATCGACTCATCAATCCTTACGGTCGCCCCATCCAAGCGCCTGCGGCACCGCGATACGCAAAGACAGACCGCCCATGACCCTTGCCAAGGACTCTGAACATGGTATCGTCAATCGTCACTTGATCGACTGCGAGACTCGTGGGATCATCCCTCCAGATCTCGATCCGCTCCCATCGCCTCTCGCTAGCAGCCATTGCTGCGACACGCGTTGCTTGATCCATGTCAGCGACTTCCACTAGCATAATCTTCGCCTCCAGCTGTTCTGCTAGTGCCACGATGCGCGGGTAGAACGCGTCACCGTCGTGATCCGAGGCGCCAATGCTCGCATGCTTTGGCACGAGAGCTAGGCTTGGCTCGTAACGTCGGACAGATCGAGATGTCGTGGAGCGGAAACTTGCGGCCGCAATGTACGGCGGGTTCGAGATGAGGATGTCGCATCGAGGGGGTGCTGACGCATCGGTGTGCTGCTGCAGAGCGTCCAAGACAGACGGTGCATCTCCTGGCGGATCGAACAGATCCCCGCTCATCACATCGGCTCGCATGAAGCTGATGGCTTTCAGTGTGTCCCTCATATTGACGTTGTCGCGCGTGGTATGTGGCGTTGTAAGTTGACGAGCCAGGTTGTCCATGGCGAGCCTCAGACATGTCTCCGAGATGTCTACACCGACCACATCCAGTGAGCAGCTCTTGTTCGTGGGATATGAGTAGAAGTCATGGTGGAAGAGAAGTGGTATCGCTCCGGACCCGGTGCAGAGGTCCAGGATCCGCAGATGCGCTGGCAATGCATGCCGTGTACTTCCAGAGGATAGGAGACGCGTAAGGTATGAAGTTGATGCAGCCGTCTCAGGTCTATCGTACCAAGGGAGCATCAGACAGGGCACAAAGTGGAAGAAGACAGCAGAATGCAGGCGGACCTTGGAATGAGCACACCAGGGCGGCACTTTAGTTCTAAATCGCCGAAGTACTCGGTGCCTAGGATGTATTGCAACGGCTCACCACGAGCGCGTCTGTCAATGTAGCTCCTCAGCAAATGTCTTCCGTTTGGGCCTTTCTGGTTCAGTGACTCGCTGGCGGCGTGCTCGGCGAGCCATCGCAGTTCGCTCTGAGCAGACGGTAAGTCCCGGCATACCGGGAGCAACCTTGTCAGACGCGGGTCAATTGCACAAGCTTGACGGAGGAGCGTCGGAGGTAGGCGTGGCATGCAAGTAGGGCAGTAAAAGTCTTCCAGGTTGTGAAGAGACGCATGCACTTGTGTGTTGTGACCATGTGAAAGTCACATCTCGGGCCCCTACTGCGGGCACTCCTCGGGCTTCCCGCTCCCGTGCCGCCGTCGACGCAACCTCAGAGCCGCCTATATCAACCTTTAACCTTAGTGCATCACGAACACATTTCCACCGCCCCACGAGAGTACAAGGCCGGGCTCCACGGCTTTCTCAACCATCCTTCGAGCCACACCAACATACGATCAGTTCCAATAACGCCCTGGACTGAGGCCACTTCCACCACAGCGCTGCGAGATCACTCGCATCTGTAGCCCAAGATGAAGTTGACCTTCAAGGATCTGAAGCAACAGAAGTTCACCATCGACGCCGAGCCCACCGAGACGATTGGCGCCGTGAAGCAGAAGATCAGCGCCGAGAAAGGATGGGAACCGTCACAACAGAAGCTCATCTACTCCGGCAAGATCTTGCAGGATGATAACACCATCGAAAGCTACAAGATCGAGGAGAAAGGCTTCATCGTGTGCATGACCTCCAAGCCGAAGCCCGCTGCGAAGCCCGCCGAACCATCTACCCCCGCCAAGGCTGCATCGTCCTCCACACCCGCTCCACCGCCGGCGCCTGCAGCTGCACCAGCCACCGGCGCCGCCGCTCAACCGCCCGCCACGCCATCTCCCGCTCCCGCTTCGACTGCTCCATCGTCGACCAACTTCAACGACCCGTCAGCGCTCGCGCTTGGTGAGCAGCGCGCTGCCGCCATCTCCAACATGGAGGCCATGGGCTTCCCGAGAGATCAGATTGACCGTGCGATGCGCGCCGCCTTCTTCAACCCAGATCGCGCAGTGGAGTATCTGCTCAACGGTATCCCGGAGAGTGCACAGCAAGAGCAGAGGCCGGCGGCCGCATCGCCGAGACCGGTATCGAACCAAGCACAACAAGCTGCACCTACAGGCAACACCGGTGCTGCGGCCGCTACGACAGGTGGTAGTGATGAGCCGGTCAACCTCTTCGAAGCCGCAGCGCAGGCAGGCGGGCGTGGCGGAGCAGGAGCTGGTGCTGGTGGCGCGCGTGGGACAGGCGACCTCGCGGCAGCTCTCGGTGGCGGTCAGGGCGGACAAGGCAACAACGCCGCGCTCGAGTTCCTCCGCAACAACCCGCAGTTCCAGCAGCTGAGGCAGGTGGTGCAGCAGCAGCCGCAGATGCTCGAGCCCATCCTCCAGCAGGTCGCGGCCGGCAACCCGGGGCTGGCGCAGCTCATCACGCAGAACCCTGAGCAGTTCATGCAGCTGCTGGCCGAGGACGCCGACGATGATGTCGCGCTTCCGCCGGGTGCCCAGCAGATCTCTGTGACTGAGGAAGAGAGCCAGGCTATCGAGAGGGTAGGTCGATGTCACCCTGGGAGTTTGGACCGACGTGATGCTGATGAGATCATAGCTGTGCAACCTAGGCTTCGAGAGAGATCTGGTCATCCAGGCCTTCTTCGCATGCGACAAGAACGAGGAGCTGGCGGCGAACTTCCTGTTCGAGCACCCTGACGAGCCAGATGAGCCAGCTGCATGAGTGGGCAGCCGATGTTCACAGACTGTCCAAGAGGGATGGTCACGACAGCAGCGTGATCAGAATTGGACCGTAACCAGGGAGCACCACGTTGCCGATTCAATACGCTCGCTGATCTCTCAGCTTTCGAGAGCTTGCTTGCATATGCGACGTGCCTTGAGTGGCCCGCTTGCAGAACTACGCGCTAGCTGGAGATAGCTTCGGTTTGCTACACAACGAGATGAATGATGCGACCACCGCTCATGCCTGTATCACAATGGGTCATGACCCCGGAACGTGACAGAGTCCAGCATAACAGATGATGTGCCTCGCGAGAGTACTCTCTGCAAACTCACTGCACTGCTGGCACTGGATCAGTATGTGCCACCAACACTGGTCGTAAGTGAGCTCGACATTCCATCGTGCGTGCTCATCAACAAGTGACACCGCGGCATTCACTTTCACATGACGTTGAACTCATGACGCTCGTGTGAGACTGTCATCGGATTATATCACCTCTTCGGAGACGATGGAACCGAGATATCGGATGGTTTAGTTGATCAGCATAGCCATTGACCCTTCACATCACGCTCTGTACCAGTGTGGGGATCCGGCAGGCTCGTGTGATCGCCCGATCGATGAGCCACTGCACAAGCGATGCGCCGTCGGGTCCTCGCGCAGCTACGGCATCTACCACGCTGCCTTACATGTAGCCATCGGTCGGTCCTGGCATCGAGCAATATAGCCCCCTTCAAACCTTCCTCGCGATGGATTCGTCATCGTCGAGTGTGTCGGTCCGGGTCAATTGTGCCAGGAAAGACAGCTTCGGTGTCGATGTTCTCGCGATGCCTGATACACTCAGTCACGACTCAACTCCATTAGACCGACGAGGCGTGAAAATATCGATGTCGAATGGGAAGGGTGTGAAAGGAAGTCAAAGCGACCCGACCCAATCGGTCCTAGCCCTATGTTTGATTGGCTGCCGCTTTCTGTCGCTCCCAGGTGAACATTGTCTTCTCTTTATTGGATATCCCGTCTCTCTGCCACGCTCGTCACCGACTGCTGCGGTGCTGTGTCTGCAACACAACCTCCAATCATCGTTCAGTCCACCTGCTACTTTATTTCGTGTGCTCCGCGACATCAACAACGCACCTTGCAAATCGTCCTCTTTCCGGGACGCACGGGGTTACTGCGCAACAGCGACTTCCACCAGCTGTCAGCACAACGACAGCCTGGAGACTCGACTCGACGAGGCTTATCTATCAAGGTACGTCTGATCATATCACGGGGCGCAAAGGTCTCGTGACTGGGGGATCTCGAGCCGTCGCTCGTCGACTGCTGTGTTCATGTGTCGTGAGGCGACTTCCGCTTCCGACCCGCTGCACCACCAACATCACCAGCGACGATTCTCGCCCACCGCATCGCTCGCTTGGGTCGACCAAGCGTTACTTGTCACCGGAGCGCCGTGGAGTCTTGATCACACTGTCCGGACCGACGATTGTCCTGCGCGCGATTTCTCACGCTCAGCGGCTTGCACTTCACATTCTCCGATGCACGTCAATCTCAGACGCTCGATATCGATCACAAAACGACCGCGCAATCCATACTTGCTGATCACGCTCTCGCATAGGCTTCGGGATGTCAGTCACTACCGTGGCCGCTCGTGGGCCTGGCATCAAAGGCCGTCGCATACCTGGGAAGCCAGGTCGCTTTGACCCCTCAGAGCCCATGCACATGACCACACGCAGGCGCGCTCACCATGAGCCCGTCAACGGCACGCCATCCATCAACGGCTCTACCGAGGACGACCAAAGCCGGAGAGGCTCGCTGGACGACACACGGCCAATGTCATCCTACAGCCTGCCCAGCCAAGCGTCACCCGAGACGCTGCAGCAAGCCAGCGCCGCTAACACAATAACACCAACGGAAACGTCTCACACGTATTTAATACAGCCGACAGGGATAGCGCATGTGATGCAGGAGTCTCCGTTGCCGGGTCCCGTAACGCCGTCGCCAACTCGCAAGCGGAAGCGAGAGTCGGCTTCGCCACCCAGCGTGCCGAATGGCGTCTTGACTGACTCGACTGCTTTTCAAGCACAATTGCAAGAAGCAGTCGACCAGCAACAAGAAGAAGAAGGAGAAGAAGAAGATCTAGTCGAGCTCGTAGACGCCAGCCAGCTTTCAGACCGCGAAGTATCGCTCGATGAAGCAAACTCCGAGTCGGGATCCGACGACAATCCTGATGAAGAGCTCGTCGTCGGCACGGCATCTCTTGATATGACCCCAGCCGTCTCAGTACAAGCATCTCCGGCGTCTAGCGTATCGCAAGCTTTGGATCCGAGTCCCATCAAGCCACTCGATGATACGGGCGACATCAATTTGCCTGATGCGGACGAAGAAATCATGCAAGCAGCAGCGGATGCCGAAGAGGCTGATGATCTTGACGAGCAGGCGAGGAGCGACGCGGGAGTACGACCAAGGCGCAAGTTTGGCGGCAAACGAAGGCGAGCAGCTCACCACATCAATGCCGTCGAAGTGAGGATGAGACGGCAGCTGGAGAGCAAGAAGGCGTTCCGGGTCATTGCACGTGAGCTCAAAGTGGTCCTTGCAGAGCTGTCACAGCGCACGCTGGACAGTCTGGCGGCCAATGCAGACAGCCACACGGAGGCTGCCGAGTACGACGCTGTGAAAGCCAATCTGGACAATGTGCTTTGGAAGAGGCTGGCGACCATCCACGCGCAACACAAGCTAGACCAGGGCTTGCTGAGACAGACCCTCGAAAGTCAAGAGCGTGTTCGCCGGACTGCATGCCAGATCGTGTTCGAAGATGCGCAGGACGTGGCTCTCGATCGCCTACACCACGACGTGCTTGCACTGGAGCGTAAAGTCCACCACGGAGAGAAAGCAGTCGGCAGAGATACCGACAACGAGGACGATGTCGTGCCGCGACCGAAACGGGCGGCATACCGTTTCACACGAGGCGCCGCAATCGAACCCGTGTACGAGTCACGGAGCCGGCTCACTCTTGGTACAGAACGCCTGGTCAGCGACCTAGACCGTCGACTGCGAATGCGCAGCATGCTACAGGCCATACCCGAGCGAGTCGACGAGATAGAAGATAAGGAGGCAGTGCAGTCTCCCTTTGCGGTCATGGACAGCACGACCAGAGACGCCACCTCTGCTCGGACCGAAGAAGCTGCAAAGATGGGTATGCTCGCCGCCGCAGCGAACGAGGCCGAGAGGATTGCCAGCATTCCCAGGATTCGCAACGAGGACGCCATCGGCCTACAGCTTCTGGGAGATCTTTGCACGAGGCCATCGATTACGGCGCTGGGGCCGACGAAGATCAACCCGGAGCCCAAGCCTACAGTCATGAGGACGCCGCCACGGTCCTCGCTGCACAGTCTCATGTCGCCACCCCACAATCCCACCATTGCCGTGGAAATGTCACCACGCGCCCGGCAGATCTTCCAGGAGCGCTACGAGGCTAACATGCCGCCGCCGCTCACCCCGAGACAAGCGCAGGCTGAAATTGAAGCAGCGAACATATCGTCTTTCACCAACGCGCGGGACCAGCATCCCCGGGAATCGCCTACAGGACACCACATCCGTACAAGCAGCATGCCGTCAATCAAGGCTAAGCCTTTGGAGAGCAAACGTCCTCCACCTGAACCATCGATCAGGTCTCCAGGTCTTGCTCGCGCCGAACAGGCGGAGCATTTCGGCATTCGCAGCCCGTCGAGACATAGGCAGGTTGACCCTCAGCCTTCGCCACAGCGGCCACGCTTCGACATTCTGCAAGCCATCACAGGTGTACCGGACGGACGCACAAATAGTGTCGATGGACCGATTGCTGGACGTCTGCATAATGCTGCCCACTTACCCGCCCGGCCGAACGCGGTCGAGATGCTTGCTCCAGACCAACAAAAGCGGCCAGAGATGAAGTTCACGGACGCTCCATGGGCTACGCTACACACAGGACCCTCGATCTTGGGCGGAGCGTCGAGCTCGACCGGTGGGTTCCGCTTCGGCATGCAGGCGCCGGTGCAAGCTAGACCGCCATTCGACGAGACTCGCAAGGAGCCGGATGCGGGTGAGCTTCGCATGCGGGCATTCTCCATATCTGCAAGGTCTGAGCAGAGCTTCGAGAGTGGGCAGAGTCGCGAGAAACCCTCGCTGGACGTGCGCTTCCACAATCAAACTCAGGCGAAGCACCCGAAGACCAACAAGGCGGAGAGGGGCGGGGAGTCGCGGCGCGCCAAGACGCGGCGGAAGAAGGAGCTTGGGAAGGGGAACGCTGGGGCAGCGTCGAGTGCCGTCAAGCCCGAAGACGCTGCGCCGCCTCCTAGGAATGAGCCCTTTGCGCAGGCTGGCTCGCCACGGCCGTGGGATGTGCCGCCACCGCAACAGCCATCGATGCAGCCGCGGCCGCAGTCCATCATGCCGCCTCCCGCCAGCATGCCACCTCCGGCTTTCTCGCCCCACTACCTGCCCCCGCGGCCGCAGGGCTCGCCGACAGGTCCTCCGCCTCCGCCAGAGCACGAGCATCATCATCAACAGCAACTACAACAACATCGCAACAGCTACCCTCCACTGCCATCACTGGCTCCCGGCTGGAGTGGCCCAGCTGGCCCTCCTGGCCCGCCGCCTCCCCTACGCAGTCCTCTCTTTGCTATACCTCAGAGGCCGCAGCCACTGCCGCCGCCACCGCCTTCGTATCACCCTCCGCCACCCGGAGTGGACCAGTACCTGGGCCGTCCACCGCCTCCCCCATCGCTATACCACCAGCAGCCGCAGCATATACCGGCTTCCCCGCTATCATACGGACCGCAATACGGCGGGCCCGCCCTCGCGCCTATGCCGGATCCCCGGTATAACCCGCCGGGCTTCCGACCGGGGGCGCACAATCACCCCCCTGCTTTCGCGCAGCAGCGTGGGCCTGAGGGGCCGCGTAAGCGCGCGCAGAGCGAGACACACCTGCGCTCGAACAGCTGGCGGCAGTATGAGCCCAACGCTCGGCGGTGATGCGGAGTCTTGGTTCACGGGATCTGGGGTAATTGATAGGGGATGTCCGGACATGTTCGCGCGGTGAACGCGACGCGTGCACACCTGCTGACCTGCACTCGCGGATCATCGCTACGGGTGGAGATATCGCTACCGAGGGCGCGGGTCGTTGTATCATATCATTCACATCTAGGAGGGGCAATGGTGTTGCGTGTATGACTATTGGGTACATGTATGATTATCACTTCGGACATTGCTCCGATGTCTCCGCCTTGCAATGAGCTTTGTCACTGAGGGACTACGCCATTTGATGAATGTGCTTTCCGCAATTCAAGCGACCGTTGGACATCCACAGAAAAGGTCTTTGTGCCTCCCCAAAGCGTTGGTACCAATATTGATGATCCCCGCGATGTCACTTCGCTTTCCCGTCGGAGGTCGGAACCTAGCGCTGACTCGGAAGGTGAAGGCGGTGCAGTACATGTAATCAGTTGGGCTTGCGCATCGTCCACGTCGTCGGCGGTCCGCGCGGCTGATGCTAGAGCGAGTAGCCTCACAGATGCTGCACACATGTACCATTGTTCTCATCGTCTCGGCGCATTTCGCCCAGCGCCGATCAGTTGAAGTCGTGATGAACGACAGGCCCACAACAAGATTGTCAACGAAAACGGTCCCGCTACCCGCGAGCTTGTTCGAACTAGCGCGAGCGGCCGCTTCCCGCATTCAATCTCCGAAATTGAGCAACATTGACTGGGACCGGCACGACCTCCTGCGCGACTCCTTCTTCTGCTCGCACGCAACGGACACCACGTTCACGTCGACCAGCGCGACTCCCCTTCTCCAGCGACAGCGCCTTCACTCGTTCAGGCCCGCTCGCGACACCACCCTCCTTCTTCAACGCCCGCGAATTCCTCGAGCTGCGACCCTGCAGATATTCCGCAATTGGTGAGTGGCTGGCTCCCGATCCCTGCGGCAAGTGCATATCGATCTACAGTGTACCTGCGTTTCACGTCGCCCAGCCGGGAATGTTACACACGTCATGCCTGGGTCAACCACCCGGTCTTGCGCGTACGACCAGCTTCAAGATATCGTTGGGCCGGCGACTGGGCAAGTCGGACATGTGCTGATAGTGCGCTCGCGATGCAGAAACGTCACTCGTTCCGGCCGACCATAAGGCTTCCACGACCAACACCGGTCCTTCCGCACGCCTGGCCATAGGCGTCTAGCCAGGCCTCCCGCAGCGATGCAGACGTCGAGCTTCATCAACCTGGTCCGCCGCTCCACCGAGCGCCAGCCGGGCCTCAGCCACACCATGGCGACACTACTCGTGGCCCTGTTCGTGCTCATCATCCTGGCGCTGTTCTTGATCGCCGGTCTGCTCTTCATGCGACAACGCCGGAGAGCGCATTCGCGGGAGCTCCTGCCGCTGTACGATGAGAAGCGCCTGTCCACCTCGTCAGCTACATCGCATCGCCGCGTCATGGTCCGACCATCCGAGTCGATCCACATCTACCAAGAGAAGCACCATCAAAGTGCGAACGAATCCAGACCGTCATCGCCTTCCAACGAGATCCCAGAGATCAGGATCACGTTCCCGGAGGAGTACGATTCGACTGGCAAGCGACAGTCGGGTCGCGTTGTGGTGGTGCGCGTGGGAGACACCAGCATCGGGCTGGAGCCGGTGGTCGAGACTCTCCCCGCGTACGGAGATGGCGGCCGCTTTCACTCCGTGGACCTGGGAAGGGTCGGCGGCCTGGTCGAGAAAGCGCGCAACACGCCGCAGCGGCTCGATTGATGCGACGGTTCGAGAGACAGAAAGACGGGACATATTCACGACCATAACGACCTTCCACCTCGACTTCCACAGCTCACTTTTGAGCGTTCATACCAGCACATGGACCGGCGCAGCGACCACCTTTCCGGCATGCGGACTGGAGGGGGGGCGCACCGATATATTCTACCCGCAGCGACACCGTGTGTGCGCGCGCGGGCGACGAGACCTACGCGACCCGACATGGCGCCGGCATCTCTTATGGGGAACATAGGTTAATGTGTCACTGCTGGAGCAGGATCCGGGTTGGTGGAGCAACACTTCTTCTTCTTCTTCTTCGTCGTCTTCGACTGCCGACGGACGGACGGACGGGATCTGAGACGATGATGATACCCATTTTGCGGCAAGAGCATGGCGCTCGATTTGGGGCAGGAGGAGGGCTTCGATTACCTTATACCCTTACACTCAACGTATTGCTAGTGTGTATAGTATGTCAATGAGATCGCTGGGCTGAAGAGTCGCATCTCGAGACTGGGTCTACGTGACTTCCTATGCCTCTCGTCTACGCTCAATGTTGTGATGAAGAAAGTCAGTGTGGTTGTCGCTGCAATGCCAAGCTCGAAAGTGAAGCTCACCAGGCACTTTTTGAACTCTTGCATGTGATCGGCACGCGTATCGAACATTGGTCGTGGCTGGATCAACACTTCGTGTGCTCTTCAGCGATCTGACTGCTATGCCCATATAGCAGGACTCGCCGGCGGTGGCGCGTAAGAGCAGATGGAGGATGAGGGATCGGATGACACCGCGGCCGAAGAGCTGAAGGCTCAGCACAAGCGCATCCCAGTACAATGGAAGGCCCAGCACGCGCTCGTTGTCGCCTTCTTCCTTCTCCTCTTGTAGGTACCCTTCCATCGGAGACCAGTCCGCCCTTCTGACCCTCTGACAGCGTCTTCCACGCCCTGGGCATCTACCTCTTCTGCAGCGGCTTCCTCCTCTCCCGCCTCGTCCTCCCCAACCGCTCGCAGTGCAACATCCTTCCCACCAACGTGCAGCAGGGCTATGTGCCGGGTTCGATCAATAATGGCTGCTGGCACCCCAAGAGCTTCGACAAGGCCGTGGTGATCCTGGTCGACGCGCTGCGCTACGACTTCACCGTCCCCTTCCAGCCGCGGCCGGGCGATGAGCGACCGCATTACTTCCACAATGCGCTGCCGGTCATGTACGAGACGTCGGTGGCTGAGCCGAACAATGCCTTCCTGCGCCCGTTCATCGCGGACCCACCGACGACGACTACGCTGCGGTTGAAGGGGCTGACCACGGGCACGTTACCCACATTCATCGACGCCGGATCAAACTTTGCCGGGACGGCCATTGACGAGGACAACCTGATCGAGCAGCTATACAAGGCCGGCAAGAAGGTCGTCCACATCGGGGACGACACCTGGCACTCCCTCTTCCCGGGCTACTTCGAGCCGAACCTCACCCAGCCCTTCGACTCCTTCAACGTCTGGGACCTGCACACGGTGGATAACGGCGTCAACGCGCACCTCTTCCCGCTCCTCCAGCCGGCCATGCAGGGCCGCTGGGACGTCGTCATCGGCCACTACCTGGGTGTTGACCACGCGGGACACCGCTACGGGCCCGACCACCCGGCCATGCACGACAAGCTGACGCAGATGAACGGCGTGATCCGGCGCATGATCGCCGAACTCGACGACAGCACCCTGCTCGTCGTGATGGGCGATCACGGCATGGACGTCAAGGGCGACCACGGCGGCGAGTCGGACGACGAGGTGCAGGCCGCGCTGTGGATGTACTCTAAGCGCCCCGTCTTTGGATCGCGCGACGCGGAGTCTGTGCGGCCTCCGTTGACTGCGAAGGAGCGCGCGGTCGGGCAGATCGATCTCGTGCCTACGCTGGCCTTCTTGCTGGGCTTGTCCGTGCCGTTCAACAACCTTGGGCAGCCTATCGCTGAAGCGTTTCTTGGTCCACGGACTGACTACGACAACTTGGCGAGGGTCAACCGCCTGACTGCGGCGCAGATCCACCAGTACCAGGGCTACTACGCGAAAGCTAGAGGGCTCGACGAAGCCGCCACCTCCACCACCTCACGCTTGTGGCAGGAAGCCAACACAGTCTACCACAACGCCCACAACGCAAGCTGGCTGTCCACCAGCCCCGGCGCCCGCGACATCGCCGCCGCCTTCGCCGCCTACCAAGTGGAGAACCTGCGCATCTGCCGCGACCTCTGGGCCCGCTTCGACCTGGTCAGCATGGCCATGGGCATCGCGGCCCTGCTCGGCGCCTGCGCCATCCTCGCCATCTACGCCCACGGCATCGGCGCCGATCGCGCGACCCTCACACCCCTTCTGCTGGGGTGGGGCGTCGCGGGTACCGTCGCGGGTGCAGCGGTAGGAACAGCGGTAGGCGCCTTCCCTTCGCTCTCCTTGATTCAACTCTCTGCCTTCGGTGCCGCGATGGGTGGGATCGGCGCCACGCTCGTGGGGCTGTGGCCTGCGCGGAAGATCCTGCGGGCGCCGGTGCCGAGGACGTTCTGGGGCGGGCTGTGCTTCCTTGTCACGCTCTTACTGTGTGTGGGCTTTGCGTCGAACTCCTTCACGATCTGGGAGGACGAGCAGCTGCTGTTCATCCTCACGACGTTCGGCGTGCTGATGCTGGGTAGCTCGCTGGGGCGGGATTTGCCGGAAGACCGGATGCTGGGCGCCGCGAACTCGCTGTCGTTCTTGGCTGCGACGAGGCTGAGTTCGATGTCCCGGCTGTGCCGGGAGGAGCAGATGCCGGACTGCCGGTCTACGTACTATGCCTCCGCCACGTCTTCGACTTCGGCTGGCTGGCAGCTGGTCATACCTTTGCTCGTACTGGCTGTACTTCCTTCAGCGATTGCATCGTTCTTTGGACGGACACGTAATTATCAAGGGATTGCGGTGATTTGGATCGGCTACGCCATGCGTGCTGGGCTCGCTCTCGTGGCGCTATTCTGGATCCTGGACGCGGCTGATGACAATGAGTGGACCACGAGGTTGTCTAAGGAGACCCTGAAGACCTCGCGGGTCCTGATCGCGCAGGTGGTGCTTGCGCTGGCGTTTGCGGGTGGCTACGCTATCTACGTGATGGCCTCGCCACTGCTGGACGTCAAGAACGAAGACGCGCGGCCGATGGAAGCGCCAGCCACCAAGCAGTCCGAACCCGTGCAGACGGATGAGCCCGTCTTCACGTCCATGGACGACGTCCCTAACAAACCCAAGCCGAGGCTCATCATCTTCGGCTACGCCAACACACATGGCACGCGCTACTTCCTCCTCCCCTGCGCCTGGATCCTCGCCTTGCAATTGCTGCAGAAGCCCATGGGCCAGGGCGCCCTCGCCCTCTGCCTGGTCTCCATCCTGAACATCCTCGAGATCCTGGACGCCAACGATCTCCGGCACACCGCCCTGGGACCCACCCTCCTCGCGCTCCTCGGCAACTTCTACTTCTTCAAGACGGGCCACCAAGCCGCGCTCGCCACCATCCAGTGGGAGTCGGCCTTCATCCCGCTCAAAGCCATCACGTACCCCTGGAGCCCCCTCTTCGTCACGCTCAACACCTTCGGCGCGCAGATCCTCTGCGCCATCGCCGTCCCCGCCATTTCGCTGTGGAAGGTCCCACCCAAGCAACAGGGTCTGCTAGGACGGATCTCGGGGGGGATGGCGACGCATGTGCTGTTTCACGCGGCGATCGCCGTGGCGACGGTGCTGGAGGCGGCGTGGTTGCGCAGGCATCTGATGCTGTATCGGGTGTTCATGCCCAGGATGCTGTTGGCGATCATCGTGCTGTTGCTGGTCGAGGTCGTGGGGGCGCTGGTTGCGCTGCTGGGGGTGCGGTGGGCGATTGTGAGTGTGTATGATGTGTTTGGGTGGCCGGGGACGTAGGTCGATCGATAGAGACTTCTACATGGCAAGCGCAGCATCGTCTCTATTCATTTCCAGGCCGGCAACAAGTATCGTGTGCTGTCGTACCCTCCTTGTACTTTGGTCCACAAGTCTTCTTGCAGGTGAAAGGCTTGGCACAACCTACACCTCACATCCAAGCCACCATCATCTCTCTTGCTCTGTCTCTGCCGCCGCCGCCGCCGATGGCCGGCCAGCCCCCGGACCCGCGCGCCTTCGACACGTGGGAAGATGCCTTTCAATACCCGCTCCCCGTCGTGCGTAAGCTGGAACAGCAGCTCCGGCGCCACCTCGAGGACAACCGGCAGAAGCTGCGCGCGCTCGTGGGCGCCAGCTACCGCGACCTGCTGGGCACGGCGGAGCGGATCATCGAGATGGACGGGCAGATCCGGATCGTGGAGAAGCGGTTGGGGGGGGTGGGGAGGCAGTGTAGTGTGCGCGCTGTGGAGCGGGTGGGGGACAATCATGCCCGGATGAGGGCTAGGCGGGAGGATGGGGAGCGGGAGGGGGATCGGGCGATGGTACAGACGAAGGTGTTGCAGAGCGCGTTGACGGCGTGCACGCGGACGATGAGGGCGAGGGGGGACGCGCTGCTGGTTGCCAAAATGCTGGTGCTCGCGAGGGTGTTGCACAAGCGCGTCTCGGAGGGCGTTGGAGCGCCGGACATTATTGGGGAGCTGGGCAGGAAGCTGGCGATGCTGCGCAAGAAGCTGCTGGCGTACATCGAGCGCAGTCTCGTCAGGCCTGCAGCCGACCGGCACAGCCTGGCGCGGACGCTGTGCGCTTACGCTTTGGTGTCCAGCTCCAGCCCGCGGGACGTGCTCCGTCACTTCCTCCAAGTCCGCCTGCGCGAGATCGAGAGCAAGGCGGAGGTGGCAACGGAGGCCACGATCCTGCAAGTCCTGGAGTCCTGCAACCGCACGCTGGTGGATTCGCGAGCGCTGTTCCCCAAGCTCTTCACGGAATCGCTAGCTCAGCTCGGCACGCTGCCGCTGGTCCAAGACGCGCAGGTGAAGGCACTGCACGAGCTGAACCTCGACCTCTACGGCGCGTGGCTCGCGCCGGACGTGCAGGGCTTCACGCCGTGGGTGCGGCACGAGCAGCTCTCAGCCTCTGAGGTCGACGACGGGCTGTCCGCGTGGTCGAAGCAAGCCCAGGAATGCACTATCGATGCCGTGACTGCGTACTTGGAATCCGAGACGGATGCACATGCGATCTTGTCAGTGCGGAAGAAGGTGCTGTCGCAGTACCTGGCCATGGCTGCCCGGCGCAGCGACGCTAGCCATAGCCATGCGATCGAGAATCTGCGATCAGTCTTCATGGCCAGACTATCCCGGCTTGCAGAGCTTCGCGCGCAAGAGGGCGCGGCGGTATTCGAGGTCATCAATCTCACTGCTAGTCCTCCGCCGGGAGCAGGCGACCTATGGCAGCTGGCATCGCAAGACTTCGATGCCAGTCATGGCGCCGCGCAGCTCCGGCAGGCCGTGCTGGACCGACGGCATGGTCGCGACGAGCGCATCGGCACGATCTGTCGCAGACTGGACGCCTGGGTTCACAATCTGGGCGCCTTCTGGGACCTCACACAGCAGATGCGCGCCATAAGATGGGATGACGATGCTGACGTCGACTTCGATGACCTGGACGACGGCGAGGCGCTATTGGACACCCTCACGAAGCGAGACCCGGAGCAGCTGCGCACCAGACTGCGCGAGGCGACCACTAACGCCCTACAACACATCTACGACACCATCCAGCACGCCTCATCCGAGGCCGGCGGCAGCAACGCCGCCCTCCTCCTCAGGCTCCTGCGCGAGATCCACCACCGCCAGCGCACCCTGGCCGCCCACCTCGGCATCGGCCCCCATACTTCGTCTCACGACACCTTCGCCACCTTAGTTACATCGCTCCACCAGAAGCTCGCCGCCAGCGTCTCCGACACCGTGCTGAAGCAGCATGCGGCGCCGAGGGGGAAGCACGGCGCGATCCCGTTGAGTCTGTGGGAGGGCGCGCCGGCGTTGCCGGTGCAGCCTTCGCCCGCGACGCACCGGGTGCTGAGCGCGGTGCAAAGGGGTCTGGGGGAGGTCGGGGGGGATGTGTGGAGTCCGGATGCTGTGGGCGTGCTGAAGACTGTTCTGGACGGCAGGCTCGCGGAGCGGCTTGGGGAGGGAGCGATGGGGGAGGGGGCCTCGAAGCCGGTTGTTAATGGCCACGCTGCGGAGGATGACGAGACTGGCGAGGAGGCTGACGCCGTCGATCCCGGCCCTGTCGTCAATGGCGAACCTCCCGTGGACGACAGACGACGGCATCAGCAGATCCAGCTCGTGTTCGATGTGCTCTACCTGCAAGCAGTCCTGCATCACCAGCCATCCCACGAAGGCGAAGGCGGAGGCGGAGGCGGACGGCTGCAGGACCTGGCCGCCCAGCTCACAGCCCAGCTGCACCTCGACATGCCCGCGAGCGAGCGACTGCGGAAGAGCGCGGGCGAGTACTGGCGGAAGACGTACCTCCTCTTCGGTCTGCTGGCGCCCCATGGCTGAGAGTCGATCGGGGTCCGTGGCAGTGCGGCATGGCTCATTGCTGTAGCGATGCCGATGGGATCTGAGAAACTTGTGCGTGCTCACCGTGCTCACCGTGTTCGAGGACTCGGGGTCGGTGTCTAAGCGCTTCTTCCCCCAAGGCAGAGTCTAACCGCGGAGTCGTTCCACGCCGCTTCTATACATGCAAGCGCGTCGATAGGTAGGTGCATGTATGTATCGGTACATGTACCAATACGGCGGGTCGGCTACTGTAGAGCAGCTGTGCTGCAGGGCAGGCGCTTCGTTCGGAAAGGCGGTTGGTGCCAAGCTCATGTACCGTACGTACCTGCCCGGTTAGGACGCCCACCCCGGCCGTTTCGGGCATCGCTTGTCTGCTGAGGCTCGAATGTTGGTGGTCCGCCATGGTTGAGTGGATCTATGGATGAGGTGTTTGACGAAAGACTGGCCATCGGACCTCGACTCCGACCGCATAGTAAGCAGTGCGCGGCGAGGGTCGGGTGTCGTCTGACATGGAGTGACATCTTTCCAACATCATCATCAGAGGTGATTGATTGATTGGGTGCAAGGGTGGGTGGTCCGCATCGGGGCCAGCGCCCGCGCTCGTAGCAGCTGCACGACGACTCCCTGGTAGCGAAGTCGGGTGGGGCAGGTCACGCAAGCGGGCGGCGATGGATAGTGTGGTGTTTCGGATGATTGGCTGGCAGTGCCGCTGCACGCGATAGAACCTACCGGTCGGAAGCTGCTTTCGTGTGTGATGAATTGTGTGTGTGTGTGTGTGTGTGAGTAGCTACATGTATGCGTGGCCCCGTCGTGGTGCGGCGTGGTGGTGTGTGGGAGGCGAAGGGTCATGGAGTCTTGCACGCATCGTCGGGCACTCGTGGAAGTCGACGGTGGGCGAGAGCGGTGGCCCATGTGCGGCAGGGTGATGAAGCAGCCGCGTGCTCACCCTCTCGCGCGCTGAAACGCCGCCCCCGAGCGATCCGTGTCGATCATCCTGTTCGGCCGTTGCACCACCCGGCTGTACGATACGACGACGACCAGCGATGCGGCCAATTAATCACGCATGCTGATCAGTGACGGCGACGCCCGTTTCAACAGCGGCACGCGAGGCGTCGTAGCAGTTATTATTATTGCCTTCTGCGGCGCTGGCAACACGGCTGGCGCAGGGCATGCGCCCTCATCATCATCCTCAGCAGTGACCCGTCCCAATCGGGGGTTCGCGCTAGCGACTGGCGTGTCGCAGAGTTTCGTGGGGTTTCCCGAGTACTTCAGGACGAGCCACAACTCTCCGCCGCGCCCTTACACAGTCTGCTTACCCTTTCTTGCTGCCCCAACGCTGCGGAGAGTATTGTCGAGTGTGCTGTACAACGGTATACACCAACAGAGCCGGACGGAAGCACGACAGTGAGGACAGCGAGCGGCTGGAGCACCCGCGGCCGAAGCGCGCGCAGCCTGCAGGCGACCTGTCTCAACGCCCACTCATCGGGACCCGCTCTTCCACCGACTCCGCCGAACTATCATACCGATTCGATATCGCCGCCATGTCCACTATGGTCGCCGCCCCGCCGGCCACGACGGGCAGCAGCCTGGGCCCCTCCCTCGACCGCCACGTCTCGCCCCGCCAATTTGCCGCCCTCACCAGCGCACCCTCGGCCACGCCGACGGCGGAGCCCACGGCGAAACGCGCGCGCAGCAATGGCTCCCACTCGCCCAGCCAGCACCCGCCGACCGTAGAGCGCTCGACCTCGTCCGGCAGAGCGTCCCCCCACACGTGAGTATGAGCCAGTGACCCGCGGAGGCTACCCCAACAACAGCTGATTCTCGTGTGGCACAGGCAGAGGCATGGCGCGCCGCCCATGATCCAGGTCAAGAAGGAGCCCGGCTCGCCCGCCATGCAGTCCTCCCGCCCCCGCCCGAAGCGACTGGACCTGACGTCGAGCATGGCCAGCACCCGGGGTCCGCAGACCGCGCGACCCTCCGCCCCGCTGACGTCGCGGGAGTCGGCCGGCTTGGTGATCCAGGAGATCGGGCTGTCGTGCCTCTCCCCGGGCTTCCAGACCAACGACCCGGGCATGCAGGAGCAGCTGCAGCGCAGCCTGAGCGTGCGGGACCAGCAGCGGCAGATCATCGAGGCGCGGCAGAAGGGCCAGAAGCCGGGCAGTGCGCACGAGGGGAACGACTCCGCGCGGCCGCAGGACACCACGCTCTTCGGCGTGCCCATGCGCACGCCCACGACTTCGCGGCGGAAAGGCCCGCCCCCGGGCCTCTCCATCAGCGCCCCCTCCGCCGCCCAGTTCGCCAATGACCGCGTCATCCAGTCCGCGCCCATGCACCA
>JAWDJV010009646.1:0-24467 GCA_033119285.1 Teratosphaeriaceae sp. CCFEE 6253
AACATGGCGGAGCAGCGGTCGGATCGGCTGACGAGGGAGAATGGGGAGCTGGTGGAGCGGTGGATGAAGCGGATGGGGGAGGAAGCGGAGACGATGAATCGGGAGTCGAAGTGGGAGTGAAGCGAAGTGTCAAGACCGTCGGTCATAATCATGAGATTGGAGCCTGTCCGTCCTTCCTTCCTAGGCGCTCGCTATACAACAAGGGTATCCGCCCTGCCGCCTCACGCTACAAATGCACACCACGCGAATATTAGCCCTCCTTCCCACTACCGACCCCTGGCCCGCCGGTCCCTGTTCCGACTGCGCCGATGCGCGCGGATCCCCCGTTTCGACAGGAAATCCCGAATCTGATCCCACAGCATGAACCCAAACACCAAAAGCATAAACCCGACCAGACTCGGCATCGCCACGATCCAGAAGTACGCAAACGGATGCGCCAGCCCGCCGCCGCTCGCAAAGTTCATGCCAAAGTACCCGCTGATGAACGTCAAGGGCGCGAAGAAGACGGTGACGACGGCGAGGATCATCATGAAATTGTTCGTCTTGGCGCCGACGGTGTTGAAGATGAGGGTGGAGATGTTGCCGGCCGAGGCGTCCATCTGCTCCATCGTCTGGATCATCGTGATACAGTGGTCCAGCACGTCGCCGAAGTAGGTGTGCGCGAGCGGGGAGATGGACACGCTGGTCGCGGTGTCCTGGCGGCGCATGGCGCTCTTGCGGAAGTCTGAGGGCTTGCGGTGGAAGGTGGGTACGCCGTCGCCGTCGCGCTGGGTGCTACCCTTAGTGGCGGGGTCGGATGCATTGGTCTCAACTGACGTGATGCGGCTGAGGGCCTCTTGCGAGAGCGTGGGGAAGAGGGGTTCGCTCTGATGGTCGCGCAGGGAGTTAACAAGATGTACTATCGGCTTGAACAAATTCTGCAGCATGTCGATCTCCTCCCCGAAGATGTGCAGTGCACGGGACGTCTTGATGTCCGGGTTGGTCATGGCGTCGACCTGCAGCTCCTTGCGGGCCTTGTTGTACGCGTCCTTGACCGGCACCGCCAGATCCACGATGGCGTCGATGAGCGCCTGCAGCATGAGCGAGGCATCGCAGCTCCGTCGCAGCATGGTCTCGGAGCTTCCGAGCCGCTCCAGCAGCGGCCGCTCGACGTCCTCGGCGGACTGCTCGAAAAAGGAGATGATGGTGTTGTCGCTCAGCAGGAACATCGACACCTGCTCCACGCTGACCGCCAGGTCCTCGTCCGCGAGCACCCCATGCTTCTCCATGAACGCCGTGTGCTCGGGGATCTGCGCGCTTTCGTACCGGTGCAGCGTCCGGATGGGCTTGATGGGCGTGTCCTCGGAGATGCCACTGTGTGCTTGAACGAATTCGTCAATCTTGCCGTCCCGGTCGCGGTCCAGGTACCGCGGCAGGACATCATGAGCTCCACTTTTCAACTTGGGCCGCTGCCACCAAGAAGCCGTCAGGTCCCCTGTCGAGCCGTCACTCGAGCCGCTGTTCGGAGATTCTTTGCCGTCCGACGCATCGCTATCAGATGCATTCATGCAGTCACATTTCCCATCCTGCCCTTTATGCGAGTGCAGTCGGACAAGCTTCTGCAGCGTAAGTACGATAAAAGCGTGATCGGCGTACCAGTCGACCTTTGTGCGTGTGTGCAAATGGATCAGGTCCTCAATCGCCAATCGATGCAGGCTGTACTTGTTACCCAGCGTCCTGATGACGTCCCAGCTCAGCCCATTGACCGAGATCCAGCGGCAGGGCATATCGACCGGCCGCGGCTGCTCCAGGAGCTTCTCCAGACTCGCGTTGTTGGCCTCAAGATGATTGATATCAACATCAGAAAAGTCCGTGATATGAATCGCGCAGTCCGCTTTGAGGTTCGCCAGATGAGCCGGCAAGACATCCATAGTAGCCGCGGTGTCGATCCCGGGCTCTGCCCCAGGCTGCGAGAAGGCGGCCTCATGCGCCGGCTGCTCATGATAGGTGGTCACAGTATTCGTCCGAGTCGGCCGTCGATGGCGCATGCCTTCCGGTGTGGACGCCATGGACAATCGCGAGACCGTGCTTCCCCTACGATCACGAGCCGGATCATCCATGGCTGTAGCGGAGCGGTAACTAGATCGATGGTGCGGTGGATGGTGCTCAACGGGTGACATGGTCTGCGCGCGATCCCGCGTGCCGAAGTCGAAGGAGGCCGTTCCCGCCATGAGCGATGTCGCCTCCGGAGAGCCTATCTGTGCGATGGATGCTCGCTGCTGATGGGGATTGCAGTATGATGGGTATGTCGAGAGCAGTCAGGAGGTACTCCGGTATCAAAGTCAGGCGCGCCAGGCGACCCGGTTGGTGTTTCAGAAATCAATACGGAGGCCGTGTCATGAATGGAGTCGGAGTCTCGTCGATAGGTCTTCAGGTGACGTTGCTGCGGTGAAGTGGTTACTGCACCTCGACATGCGCTCCAGGGCAGGCGGGAGGCGGAAGATCGAGGTCGTCGCTCTTGCAGCTTCACGTCAGGAAACTCTAATAAGCTTTTGGAGCTAGGCCACCCAAAGCCTTAGCATCGATGCTTGTTCCATGATCACGTGCATTGGGCGAGTGAATGGAATCAACACGGGATCAATCCACGGCCAGTTCATCGGACGATTACAGGCAACGTCACTTAACACTACTCGCTGATAACACTAGGCCATGCCGCATCCCATCCCGAGCTATCCGTACCAGAGCATACAAGCCCCAACCACAGCAGCAGCCCCAATCGCTGCACCAGCGCCCAAGACTGCACTGACCCTAAACACGATCCCAAGGCTACCCAAGAAGCCCGATGCCACAGCAGTAAGACTAGGGGTCATGACCAAATAGATTCATTCGTCGGCGTGCATGCATGCATGCCCCCGGCACGCCATCCCATCTCCCCGAACTCCAAGGCGTGGTGCAACGCCCGCCGTCAGACGCTCCCCCGTGAACGCCCATGCTATGCTCGCTCGCTCGCTCGACCGCCAATCAATGCCGCATCACCGCTTCAACACCGCTCAGTGATGGCCATGGCCGTGATGATGGCCTTGTCCGTGATGACCGTGGCCATGACCCCGCTGCGCATGCCGCCCATTGCTGCCCCCTTCCCCATCCGTGTCCGCGGCCACGCACCAGAATCGGTGACTCCCCCACGCGCCCTTCTGGCACTCCTTGCTGCAGTATTTCGTCCGTCGGCACCGCCGACACTTGGCGAACTGACGCGTGTACTCTTCCCATTTCCCGCATTGCCAGTACGCGCACTGCCGGATGCCGCCTCGACTGTCATCTTTGCGGCAGAGATTGCGCATGACGACGCCAGCCCAGTACTGCATGTCGCCTTGCTGCGGCGACTGCGAGATCGATGAGGAGGAAGAGTGCCGGGAGGAGGATTTGTTGGTGTACTTCTCGATCAGCGGGAAGATGTTGAATTCGGCCTCACCGGGGGGCTTCACGAACTCGTTGTCCCATTCGTCGTCCAGCTCTTCCTGCGTAGTAGCAGCGTGAGTGGCTGGATCGTAGTCAGGGTCAAGGAGGCGTAGATCGTTGCCAATCTTGAGCCGAGGCACGAGGTGGGATTTCTGGAAGTACGAGCGCAGATTGCAGTACTTTGAGACGTACGCAAGTAGCTGCAGAGACATGAGGACGTCCTCTTCGCGTGGCATGGCGGCTAGTATGCTTGGAGGAGCGGAAGAGCGGTCCAGGGTGAGGCGCGAGGAATACCATGCCGGTGTCTGCCGAAGGTCCGGTGGAGTCGCATTGACAGCGTTGACCACAGCTGGAATCCGGGTTTGCGGGAAAGGCATCTGCCCCTGAGTCGGGGTGGCTGCCAGGTTGACAGTACTACCGTCGACGGTCGAGTGGTGTGTGATGTTGAAGGTATCATCGTCAGAGCCGTCAGGCACGGCTAGAGTGACCGCACCAGCCGGTGGGTCCAGTAAGCTCTCTTCGTCCACAATGTCTTGCATGATGATGTCTGTCTGGATGCCCACTACAGGCTCGGGTTGGCCGTCGCCAGCTGTAGACTCCTCTGAAGGTGACTCGTCAGGCTGCCCGTCGTCGTCTGATCCGGAGATGGAGAGCTGGTGGCGAATAGAAGGCCTTCGCCGTTGTCTCACCCCGCCCGTCACTGCTTGTGGACTGCCCGGCCGAGCAATGGGTGTTGTTGGGCTTTGCGGCTGAGAGCTCAGCTCTGCGTGAAGTGTCGGCACCATGGATGGTAGGCGATCGGCGGTACGCACTGGTCGTAGTCCGAAAGTGTTGGTGATATTGCTCTGCAACGGTACCGCGGACAGCGGAGGATCCGAAGGTTGTCTGCTCGAGCCCAGGCTCGGTGTAGAGAACTGATCTCGATTGCCTTGGGAGCGGTGATGGAGATGTAGTCGTGGGAAGGAAGTCCGCTCGGGAGGTGAGCTGAGAGACAGATTGGCGGTGGGTCCAGTAGGTGTCACCTCGCTCAGAGGCTCATCCTGCTCCGGATCGTTATCGGGCTCCGGAATGGTGATGGGAGGCGGCGCGGGTCGCCGCGCGCGTGCAGAACGCTGATCGGGCTGCTCTGCGCGACTCGAAGGGCGCGAGAAGCCTTTGAAGGAGCTGATTGGACATTTCCGCCGGCTTTCGGCCTGCTGCTTCTCACACTTCTCCGCCACCTGGTAGTAGTTGTCCAGGATGGTCGCAATCACTGGCACCATATCCGCCTCGACCACCCGAGTCCGTACTGTCTCAGATCCTCTTACTCCAATGTTGACAATGCATTGGAATGCCAAGTTCCACTTCCACTGCTCCATCATGTCCGTGCTCCTGCCCTCCTTGAGAATGCATACCAGCCGCTCGATGCCGCCATCGACGGTCAATATGTCTCGTATACGGCCAGATGATGTGGTAAGATAGGTGAGATTGTTGAGCGAGGTGATGAGCGGAAGAGTCGAGGTGCAGTCCAACGCTCGGCGGTCGTATAGGGCGGTGGTGATGCCCACCGAGGCTTTGTTTGCGGTCGGGATGCTGAAGTTGACCTCTCTCATGTTTGCGCTTGTCGATCCCGCTCCTCAAGGTGTTGTGGCTGCTTGCCGGATGACTCGAAGGAAGCCGACTCGATGGACGTGCTGGACGCTTGGCGGGGTCTGCGAGAACTCTGCAGCAGGTGTTCGTCGGCCAGAGACGCGTGATACCGAGCGCAAGCACGACCAACTCGTGTGCTGTGCGCGCTCGACAGTTCGGCCTTCGTCTTCGGCGTCTGGCGTGTGATGGTGGTCGAAGGGCGGTGTCGCTTTCACGTGGCGTTAAGGCTCCAGAACAAAGGGCGTCAGTATCGTCTCGGCCTCAGCAAAGAGCCTGACGTCCTGTATTGATCTGCGCCGCGGTGTTCCTGGTCGACCAGACTGCCTGTGTGTCGTGATGGAGAAGCAAGGACGTCTTGTTTGCTGAGTCTTCGCTGGGGGTAGCCGCGCCCGCACTCGGTCTCGCCACCCGCTCCTGCTTGCCGGCAGCACTCTCCCTGCCCGTTCCGTGCTATTGCGCTGTACCGTGTAGGCCAACTGCTCCTGGGTGTGTCGATGTACTGAATTGCGTATGTGATGCTCCAGGAGGCGGCATGTGGGTGCAAAGGTGAGAGTGCAGGGAGTGGGTGGCCCGAGCGTTGATGAAGGGGACTCGCTCGCGCTTCACAGACAGCTCAAAATAGCAGCCCCAGTCACCTCCCCGTGGGCCATCAAAGAGCCGCTTTTGACAACACGCGTGATGATGATACCCTTCTTCACCTCACGTTGCAACAGACTTCCACCACCGTCTACGGTCTGGCTGACATATGGCTACTGTCGTGGCCGCCCGATGCTGCTTGCCACGCTGACTATTCGCTCGGCCACAGTCGGCAAGGTGGCGCCCGCCAAGTGTCACGGCAAGGCCCGACGATCTGACTCGGCTCCAAAATCGCGAGGTTGAGAAAGCGCCGAGGCGCGATGTGATGAACATCGCTGCCGTCTCATCACTTTCACCGATTACGGAAGGGAAATTGCAGGTGCTGTACCCGCCGTGTCAACGGAAGGGCGGCGATGTTGCCGACTGTTGATCAATAAAGAGGCTTGCACGAACGCGGTCACACCGCCGCAAGTAACATCATGTTCACATCATCGCAGGCATAGACCCGAAGATGGCTTCTGCAGCTCAGCACTGTATTGGGCCGCGGCTACGACATACACTTCGATGGGCTCCAGTGGCCACCCTCATCAAGTTGCCCATGAGCACGACAAGATCGTCCTCAAGACGACTGAGCTGCAGCAGGCTCCATCTCCCAGCATATCGTTCACAATCATGCCGGGCCAAGAGGCTTCACCGTCGTGCCCGGAGCGCCGGTGACCTGCGCCGAGCACTTGCATTTGCTTCCGGCTCCTCGAAGCGTCGGCTGCGTGCTCGCCAGGGCCGGCCTACTCGAGGACATCCTACGAGATCGCTCGACGGTCCGCCCGTAGGCCCGCCACCAGGTGGTCAGTCTTACACCGAAATGGCCGCCCTTCCAACCCGGTTCCTCTCTGTCGTATGAACTCGATTCACTTGGTCCTGTACTTGCAGACGAGCGGTAGCTGCACATTCTCGCCCTGCCATGCAAAGCCGGTCCCATTGCTGCCTGCGCGACATAGGTCAATCAGACCAAAATCTTCCACCGGCATGACCGGTCGAACAGTGTTCCAGCCGCTTAGGCAGTGTCGTCCAGGGCTGGTGGGCGTGGCGCGTGCTGCGCCAGACTGGCCTCGAAGCATTCGTCCAGATATTGCTAGGGCGTAAGAACCGACAGCTCTGCAGACCCGAAGAATTCCGCTCGTTAGTCGTAGACTATTCATGAAGCTGGTGCACATCGTGGACAACGTCCCACGCTGCTCATAGGTCTTCATACCTCCGTCAACAATCATCTTGAGACCCCTCATCGCCGATCCAGATCCCTCGCAGACATAGTCGAGGTAGAGAACTTCTTCTGATCCAGCTGGATCGCCTCCTGCGCGCCGCCCACCCCGACCAGATCCCGCGCCCAGTCCTCCCTCGCGCGCCAATTCCCGCTGCGCCGCGCGCTGACCTCCTCCATCATCCGGTCGACCTGCTCCAGCGTCAGGCCCTTGGACTCCGGCACGACCGCGTACGCGAAGATGGCGCAGGCCGCGCACAGCCCGGCCCAGATGAAGAAGACCTTGACGCCGAGCCCGGCGTGCCCGTCCGCGCCCTCGACCATGTACGGCGTCACGACCGCGATGATGCAGTTCCAGAACCAGTTGCTGGCGGTCGAGAGCGCGACGCCCTTGGAGCGCATGGGCAGCTGAAAGATCTCGCCGATGACGACCCAGGCCGCGGGGCCCCAGGTCGAGGCGAAGAAGAAGATGTACAGGCAGACGAAGGTGATCAGGCAGTAGTTGGCGACCTGCGAGTTGGGCAGCACGGTCCCGACGGTCGCGACGATGATCTCGCAGACGGCCATGGCGATCGCGCCGTAGATCAGCAGGGGACGCCGGCCGAAGCGCTCGATCGTATAGAAGGAGACCGGAGTTGAAACGACATTCACGATGGTGGTGATCATGGAGATCAGGAATGGCCCGCGCAGCCCGACTTGCTGGAAGAACGTCGTGTTGTAGTAGAAGATGAAGTTGATCCCGGTCGCCTGCTGGCTCATCTGCAGCGCCGTGCCGATGAAGACTTTGTGAGCGTTGCTGCCGCCGGTGAAGACGCCTCCGCTGAAGCAGCCTAGCCAGCTCACCTCCCCACACTGTTGCTCGTATTCGAAGTTGGCCTGGATCTCCGCGAGCTCGTGGAGAACGTACTCCGATTCGACGGACTGGCCTCGGACACGAGCAAGCGCTTTCATGGCTTCGTCAAGCTTACCTTTCATGACGAAGTACCGCGGGCTCTCGGGAAGCAGGAGGAGGCCGATGATCAGTACTGCGGCCCAAAGGAATTGGATCGCGATCGGGATCCTGAAGGCGCCTGTATCGGTCCGGTACTGAGTGGCGAATCCGACGCACGACGCCAGCATGATTCCGATGGTGATGGCGAACTGGTAGCTGCTCACAATGGCTCCACGCACATGCCGGGGCGCGACTTCCGACATGTAGAGAATGTTGACTGCGCTGACGAAGCCAACTCCAAATCCTGCGACCAGTCTTCCCACGACGAGGGCAGGGATGCTGATGTGCGCGACTTGCACGACAACACCCACGATGAACACCATGCATCCTGCAATGATGGTGTTTCGTCTTCCGAACCTGTCCGCCAAGGATCCACTGACAAGTGCACCGAAGAAGGTGCCGCAGGAGAGGATCGCAACGATGAGGGACTTCTCGCTGGTTGAGTACGTCCCGGTCGCTGGGTTTCCGTAGGCCTTCTTGAACTCGACCATCCCAAGCACGGAGGCTATGTAACCTGAATCATACCCGAACAGCATGCCCGCGAAAGCGGCAAAGGCGCACATCAGATATGCCTGGAGCCTGGTTAGCACTGGTCAGGCACATTGCCCCTTGCTCTGGACTCGCCTTAAGAGTCACGGGCGCCTCAATCCGGTCGAGTTCCATAGTGGAAGCCATGTCGCAAGGCTGGCGAATCGGGCGCGCGCAGTGCTTCAACACTATGAGCGATGCTTATATGTCATCGACATCTTTCAGTCAACCGCGACATCGCACGTAAAGTGGTCGCCAAGTGACGATGTGAAATCCTGGACCGGTGATGCTTCTGTCGAAAGCATTCGTCGCGTCGGTGAAGTGAGGTCGGGCCAGCCTTGACCGGCACACGACCGGCGGCCAGGCAAGCCAACCACTTGCGACGTTGCGAGTTGTGGTTGTCACACAGCGGTGCTTCTCCATCGAATCCACTAGCGACCTGGTTAGCTCCATGCACACTCTCACCTATCATATGCGTTGGGGCGTCGGAGCTTGTCCAATTCTCGCCCTACTCCGCCGCCACGACCCCGGCCAAGCCTTTCCATGCGTTCCACGAGGTGCCTCCGCACTGGTATTCTCTACCCAGTCAGCACATGGCGCACGCGAAGTGGTTGGCGTCAAGTCAGCGACCCGTGCGCCGGCATGGGGCGTGAGCGGCGGGATCAGGGTTGGGAGATCCACACGAACTGCAGCCTGCCATTCATCATCAGACATTTCCCTGGCCATCGACGCCCACGCCGAACGCGCAAATCTCTTCCCGGCGGTCTGGCCTAATGGGGTGTCCATGGCAGCCGGGCTTTGGCCCTCATCAGAGCAGCGCAGACTCTTGTGCCAGCAATCGAAGTGGCCCAACGCAGCGTCTCCCACGCGCGCAGATGCTCGGGAACCACGCTCCTGCTGGGTGCCGTAGAGCAGCGCGCGTTCCCGTGGCACGCCGATGGTGCACCGTACGACTCGCCATCGTCCCGGGTACGACTGCAGGACCGGGTACAAGCGTGCAGGGCCTGACCGCGGTAACAATCGGCTGGACCGGTCGGGAATGTCTGTTCCGAGTGTCTGGGTGCACGCCACGGACCGGTGATCTCCAACCTGGGATCATCACGGCTCGGTCGACGCTCTGCCTGGAGCTTTGCGGCCGGTGAAAGTTGCACCAACGACATGCCAGGTTCTAACCAAACCACGATACGAGTTGAGATGGTCGAAGCGCTTGGGCACGGCCATCCTGTCTTCGACCCCGTTCTCGGCATCCCGGCAAGCGCGGCCGAGCCGAGGTCCGCGTCCCACAATCAACACCCTCCCGTCTTCCACTCTGGTGGAGAGCCAACCACGCTGCTCACGCTATCCTGCCGTCACTACTGGTTGTGCGCTCTCTCATACTCAACATGACACCACCCCACGACGGCAACGTCTACCTCCCTTTCGCAGACCTCGTCAAGCTGGAGAAGGTGGACGAGCGGACATTCCGATCGATAGCCTCTCCCTTCTCACCAGGTGGGCCTATTGGACAAGGTCGCGCATATGGCGGCCATGTGTACATGCAAGCGGCGTGGGCGGCGAGCCAGACTGTAGCTGATGGCTTCCTGCTACATGTAAGTGGACAGTAGGTCTCGCAGTACCTATGCGCTCTCTCGCTTCGTTTCCTCCTTCCCTTCTACGTAAGTGGCTACAGGACGTGAAGAGGAGAGCTGATGCTTCGCGATGATCTCAGAACGTCACCGGTAACTTCCTTCTCCCCGGCTCCATCACCATTCCCTTCGTCTACAAAGTCCACATCATCAATAATGGCCGCTCCTTCGCTACCAGGATTGTGAATGTGACCCAGGCGCAGGGTAAAGGTATCTGCTTCACCTGTATCTGTTCCTTCAAGATCGCGGAGGACAGCCCGTTTGATGCCCAAGAGGAGATCGACATCTGGGATAAATACAAATCAGTCCTTGACGGCAGGAAGCCAGAGGACTTCGAGGAGTGTCCTGGCATGGACGTGCCGTGGTACTGGAAGAGACGGAAGGACACGGGCGAGAACGATCAATTCCCGGGCTTGACGGCGCGCAAAGTGGATATGGCCTGCTATAACCAGCCAAAGCATCCCTTGGATAGAAGGCAGCTGATCCTCTACCGAACTATTGGGACACTCCCGGCGAGTCCGAACATGCACTTGTGCGCCCACTTGTACGCCTCGGATCGGAACAGTCTGTTCATCGTTGCGAATCAGTTCGACGTCGGAGACGTCTGGACCAAGATGGGGAGCCTGGTTCATTCCGTCACTTTCCACACCGGTATGGAGGACCTCTTCTTCCAACCATCGGAAGACAGCCAGTCACCGCTGGACGACTCCAACGGTCGCTGGTTCTGCAAAGAAGACTGGTCGGATCGAGTCGGTGCCGGACGCGCGCTGTTCCATAGCAGAATCTGGTCACCGGGCGGTAGACACGTGGCGACTGTGCTGCAGGACGGCATGATCCGCGTGACGAAGAAAGCTGTAGTGTCGCCAGGGGAGGTACGCACGATCAAAGATAGACAGGGGCAGTGGCGGCCAAGGGAGAAGTTGTGAGCGGACTGACGGCATTCGCTCCAACGCCTTGTCTTTACCAAAGGCAACCCCACCGGAGACTCCGAGGGCGCGCGCTTTGATCCCTCTGGCATGTGTCTGGGCAAGCAGTGCATCTTGTCGTCACCAGACCGATGGTTAGCGACTGGGAGCTGTTACTCGGCGTCAGCCAAGGAAGGAAGCCCAAGGTCGCGGGACTTGAGGACTGAGACCAGCCGTGGCACGAGTCGTCTGACAGCGAAAGCTGCGGGTATCAAATCTGCTCGAGCCTCGCATGTATGGCGAGGCAGGAGCGAATGCTCTAGCTCTCGCCGAGGTAGCCGTGCACATCCTGGGAACAAGTCATCGCTCGCTGGCAACAGAGGTAGTGGCTGAGACACAGTGTCTTGTCATTGAGCATGTCGTGCCAGTGATGGCAGGAGTCTAGGTAGAGTACATGGGCGTCCGTCTTCAGTCCCAAGCCAATAGCTGCCAAGACCTACCGCGGGCTCTCCCGTCAACTTATGCATCTCGTCTCCTGCAACATCTGCGCAGGCAGCTCATCACCACTCGTCTCTCGACACCATGCCTCCACGCCTCCAGCTGCTCAGTAGGGCATCGCAGTCCGTGACGACGAGCCAGTACCAGCCGCTTGCGCCCTTCCTCTACCCTGTCTATCAGCATTCCCGCGCCGCATCAATCCTATCGCAACTCTCGGACAACAAAGGCGCCTACAACAAGCGCATCCGTGTCGGCCGCGGACCCTCTAGCGGCTATGGCAAGACGTCAGGACGTGGACACAAGGGCCAGAAGCAGCATGGCAAGGTACCCGCGGGATTCAATGGTGGGCAAACGCCCGACTGGGTAGTGAACGGGACGAGGGGGGAGAAGCAGCAGTAGGCATCACTACATTGTCCCGGTCATGACAGCTCAGACCGTTGACGGCTTGCCAATGTAGCTTCACGACGCAGATGTCGCCCGTCAACCTCAACAAGATCCAGTACTGGATCTCCGCCAACCGTCTCGACGCCTCCCAACCCATCACCCTCAAGGAGCTGGCCGCGACCCGCTGCATCCACGGCGTAGCCCGCGACGGCGTCAAGCTCCTTGCCCGCGGCGCCTCCGAACTCACAGCGCCTATCCACCTGGTCGTATCACGCGCGAGCGCGGCCGCCATCGCCGCCGTCGAAGCCGCCGGCGGAACCGTCACCACGCGCTATTACACACCGTTTGCCGTCGCGAAGATCCGGAAGGGCGAGATGGATCCCATCCACAGCCTGCAATCGCGCATCGTCATGAGCGAGAACAGCGAGGCAGGCGCCGAGCAGGCGGCCGATGCGCTGGAGGAGGGGAGGGTGAGGTATAGGTACAGACTGCCGGATCCGACGAGTAGGAAGGATCTCGAGTACTATCGCGACGCGGCGAAGAGAGGGTACCTGAGTCACTTGGTCAAGGACGGGCAGGGACCGAGTCTGTTCTTCAGGACCCCGGGCGCTGGAGGCAAGTCGGGGAAGAAGGGGACTGCGGCGGTGAGGGCGAGGAAGACTGGTGGAGCGGAGGGGAACAGGCTGTGGTAGAGAAGGCTCGGCAGGGAGTACTAAAGGAGCTTTGCTGGTGTGAAAGGCTTCTCTTGGGCGCGCGGCCGCGCTCAGCACAATGCAGCGTCTTCTACACCTGGGCTGTGTTCTCGGGCGACACTGCTGCTAGTGCTCAGCTGCACGTAGCGACCATACGGCCACAGCACCGCTGTGACTGATCGCGACCTGGCACCAACGAGACCGTCCAGGCCGCCGCAGCAGAGGGAGCTTGGACACAGAGACGCTCGACTCGGGCCACTGGACTCCTCATAGCGACCATCGACGGCCGCAGGTAACTCATTCACGATCCGTGAGCTGTGTTGAACACACAGGCCGACCGCGCGAGTCTCTGTGTGGCTTGACTCACATCCATGGCGCGGCCAACGTGAGGAAGGAGATACAAGGACAAGGTGCCGCAGCAAGCCGCGCGTGTCATGGAGCTGAGAAAGTCGTGAAGAGGCGTTGAGCTGCAGGACTGGGCAAGGGAGCCCTACTGATGGACAACCACCACGGCGTCCATGCGCCAAGTCACACCGACACGAAGCGTCGATGGACCTCGGGCAGTCTTGAGACCGGGCCCACGGTGGTTAGGTGGATGGTCGTGCTGGTGGTACATGTATACATAGCGATGCACTGTTGTCACAACCGAACCACACTTGCGGATCATCATCGGCCTCGGATTCTGTCGGTATCAGGTGGAGGCTGGGACGGCACTATTGCACTGTTTTTATTTGAGGATGCGGCTGCTCTAGCCAACATGTGCGCTTGTAGTGGATATTACGTCGTCAGATGCAGTGCTAGTCGCATTCAGATTAAGGCAAGGCGATGTACTGCTATCCACACCATGTTAGCTGAGGCCTGCATCGGACTTGAGGGAAAGTGGTGTGCGGGGCCATAATGACAGACTGACGATCGATCCTATGCGCGGGCCTGGGTACGCAGACCGCTCTTTGCACCTGCGCCAGACTACCTAACACCTGGTCCACTAAAGAGCAAAGACGGGCTTCAAAACGCGATCGGGTGTGTTCACGATTCAAATGCTGCATGACGGCGTCGATGGGCGAGAGGCATCCATGCACAGGTGAGACACGTTGCAGTGACCTCGCGTCCTGGGTAGGCGCCATATTGAGTGGACGCGGCATCAGCCATTCACACGAAGCCTGGCTTTGTCTTGGCAGTACTACTATCTCATCACAGGGCGGGCTCGTCTCAGCGAGCGGAAAGCCTGCAGTGCTGTCGTGCCGGGGGCCCGTTTTGCCAGAGTGGCGAGGTACCAAGTAGCTGAGGGCGAGCTCCGTGGACGGTGGTTCGCGGACGGAGCCCGTGGATGCAGTGCCAATCAAGGCAAAGGCCAGAGGTACGCAAGATCTCCGGTCGGAGGCCGGCGCGAATTGCGCCTTGGCTGGCTGTGGATGCGGTGGAAAGCTCGCCGGGGTCACACGAGATGGTGTCGGGCCAGTAGTGGTGAGGGCGGCTACGGCATGATGAAGCCTGCTCAAGTTAGAACGTCGGACACGTACATGTCAGATGGCGTCGCAACTCTGGTCCGCCTGAAGCCGCGTAGACGTCGCCGCCCGCAGCGGACTGCAGAGTGTGTTGCGGCCCCCGCCGGACATGGTCTCACAGCCGTAGAAAGTCCGTGGTCGTTACGTGTGCCCTCCTTCTGAACCTTGCATTTCTGTCCGCCGATCGTGGTCGGACGGAGAGGGGGCACGGGAAGCCTTGGTCAATCAAGCCGTGACACACCGGGGAAGATCTGGCCACCACACCGCGCGTTTGACGCCCGGAGCTCACCTCGGCATCGACCGCGCCTTCCATATCCATGAGAGCATGCATTATTAAATCGCAGAACGGGTGAGAGAGTGAAGTCTGACGATCGTGACGTCGAGGTGAAGAAGCCTGTGATCATGGGCCTGGATCCGATGTGAGAGTGCCATGTTATTGGCATGTTAATGGTGAACCCTCACATTATGACCACCAGGCGTCTCGCAATTCGCCGACGGGCGCAGCGACGCGCACGCGGACCAGCCAAGGAATCACATCCTGGATCTTTGCGGCTAGATCGAGGTGGTGAAGCGAGGCCGGGACTCCCACCTCCTGCCATCGTTTGTGGAACTTTGCTCTACCGAAGGTCATCACCGGCGAAATCTGATTATCAACCGACGCGAGGGAGCGGCGATCGCCCATCTAGTCGCGACTATAGCGCCTCTGCCACGCACATGTCATGGGCCACGGCGACTAGCCAGCTGATGGTGCGTAAAATGGAGCCTCGGAGGTGCATGTCATTAGTATCGTACGGCTGGACGGAGTACCAGACTCTGGCACCAACGACGCACTTCCCGGCTCACACATCAGGCCACGGCAAGGTTCACTAGCAGGCCCGTACAGCTCAGGATCGCGCTGAGATCATATGTTGCAGCCGGCGATGGGTTTCGGAGGGGGCGCGGAATGCAGGAGGCACGCTCTGGGCTTACGAGGCGTGCAAAAAGCATACAGCCGCTGAGACATGCGCCACGGAGACAAGCACGCGTCGGAGCGGAGTCGAGCAAGCACTAGCGAGTTTAGTATGGCCTTCCAGAGCCCCCATCAAGCCGCGAATTTGCTCGCGTGGGGTCTTCCGGCCTCGTCATGCTCGTACAGTTTGGTGTGGTGCGGATGTACGCTGAGCAATTAGCTAGCCCAGTGATATTCGTATCCCTTAGGCAGTGGCTGCCGAGCCTGATGACCGATGAATCCCACGACCAAACGGTGCGTGGAGGCCGCAGTCCGAGAGGCGGTGCGCACCCGTACATCATCAAACACGAGTGCATCGGGTGCGGCATTGATTGCACTGGTCTCGCGGTGTTGCAGATCCTGCGTTTGAGGCACACGACCGTGCCGCTGGCGGCGAGAGACCTCGCATAATGTGCATTATTGGTGACGGGAGCGGCGGATGGGCGATTGCCCCATCGACAGGCGCGCATCTCCAGTGCGCCGACGCTGACCCTTGTGCGCTCCTCCATCATCCACGGACATGGGGATGCATACGGGCACCAGCAACAAGATTCTTCGAGGTGCGCTATCGCCTGGCCGTCGGAGTGGAGTCGGCCGTGACACCCGCAGTGGGTGAAGGTGAGAGACATGAGCGCGAGTGGGGTCGGCGTCCTGACTCTTCTGACGCTGGGCGTGGAGCGGGCAGCGAATGGACGTCGGTCCAGCACAGCTCCCCCCTGTCCGCGTGAAGCAGCAGCTGATTGGCTGGGAGGGCGATCAGAAGAGAGGCCCAGAGTTTCCGGTGGGCCAGCTGCGTTTGCAAAATGCAGACACCAGGCCGTGGCGTACCGGCGGTCAAACTCGCGTCCACGGGCACCACAGGCCAGCACAAGCGGCGCGCAGCATGGGTCCTGGGCCGCGAACGCTTGTGCCGCTGCAGCGCTCGCGAGCCTGCCGAGCCTTGCCCACACGAGTGGCGGACTGCAGGATCGTGTGTCTGGCTAATTCGGTCGCGTCGGGATGGAGCCCACCGTGGCTTCCCGGCAGCCAGCTGGCCCTGGGCTTGGGCCCCGGGCCCATGTTGTGTGGCCCGTGGTAGCGGATAGTCTTTCGGTCCCGCCCAACTAGCAGCACCTCTAACTTACATCACTTTCGCGGGCTTCCCCTTCAATCAACACCCAGGATGGATCATCAGCCTCCTGGCTTGCATTCGGGTGAGTCTGGCGGCCAAGTACGTCCCGCGGCTTGGACCTCCAAACACGCACCGCGCTTGCGAGTGCCCACGATAGCGGCATCGCCTACGACGCATGGTCCTGCCAGAACCTTGACGTGGTCTCCTTCTGGCGCTAGTAGGTTATACCGACACCCTCCTCAGCATGATGACTGCCTGTTGTGAGGGATGCTAGCACTTGCGTTCCTTTCATGTCATTACTGCCCTTCTCCTTGCTTGAGCAATCACAACATCACCCGCCGGTCCTGCCTTCCTCTTACGCTGCCGCTCACGGACCGACCACTTCACCTCACGCCTTCCCACCTTCAACACCTCCACTTCCAACCTCACCTCACGTCTGTGGCACCCCATGCAGCAGGAGTCGGCCGCATGATTTGACCACGAGCCGCGGGGACCTCACACCTAGCACTTGCTCCCCATGACTGGCACTTTCGAACCGCACCACATGTATGCCGCCTCTGCCATCCCGTTCAAGGATCCATTCTCCTACGACCGGGCGAGACAGAGCTGGGGACTTGAGCGGCAGCAGGATCCTGCCAGAGCTCTCACCCCTCCACCGGATATGAACAGTATCCCGCACAATACAGGACCGACGTACTACGAACAAGAGCGAGCGGACCGATATGGTGGCCACCGGTCTGCCCAACAGGCACACGGAGCCCAGGGGTCATACCCACCGCAGACGACGGCCCATGCACGGATAGATTGTCACAGCACAGCATGCCAGCCGGGCGTACATCCGGGGTCACCGAACCGAGGGCCAAGACAGCCGATATTCGAGGATGCTCTTACCCTATCACGGAGGAGCTCCCAGGCCAATGCCATTGCACCGGTGTTCCAGATACCACGAGCAGTGAATGACAGTGGAGGGAGCTTGGCCCAGCTGGCTGCCGAGATTACGTGTCTGTTCTGGTTCGAGTCTGCAGACACCTTGCAAGCGGTTGAGCAATCCTCCACGGCATTGTCACCATCCAGACGTCTCGCAGCCGACGCAAAGCCAAATACTGGGTTCCGAAAATGGGTTACGACAATTCTCTCCACCACACTGGTAGCACAAAACGTCGTGATCCTGGCTCTGCTCTTCATATATCGGCTAAAGAAGCTCAACCCAACAGTACGCGGCAAGCCCGGGAGCGAGTACAGGCTGCTCACAGTTGCACTGATGTTGGGCAACAAGTTCTTGGATGATAACACGTACACCAACAAGACCTGGGCTGATGTCTCGGGGATCCTTGTTGGTGAGATCCACATCATGGAAGTGGAGTTCCTCAGCAACATGAAGTACTGCCTCTATGTGTCCGCTGATGAATGGGACGAGTGGCAAACGCTGCTCGGGACCTTCGCCGCCTTCTCCGAACAAGCATGGAAGCCGCAGCCTCCGAAGCGGCAACCACCAGCACACGTTCTACCTCCGGCGTCCTCACTCTATCTCCCGCGAGCACTCCCCTCGCCTCCAGCTTCAAATTACGCTTCGCCTCCATACGCACTGGATCTCGGCAGTCTTGTGCCTCCGCATGGCGGTATGGGCATACACGGACTTACGCCGGCTCCCTCACCACTCGCCGCTCTACCGGCCATGCATACAAATCAGTGCAACCCTCGAAAGCGCAGTCAGGATGACTACGCGGCGGAGCCAGCGGCCAAGCGGTTCGCGAGCACTCCTCAAAGATACAACTCACCATCGACGTACCCGACAGTAGCGCAGTTCCAGCCTCAGCAGTCGTCCCGGTTGACTTTGCCGAGCCTGGCCATTCCAGCGAGCTCAGCACCACCGTCAACGTACGGCTCAGGCAGCAACCAAGCACAACAACTCCCACCATTAAACATGCCAATGAAGGCTATGGCGTCGGTGTACTCGGACACTAGCGGCCACGCGACCCCTTCATACCCGACCTTTCAGACCCACTCGCAATACCAGTCACGCCAGCACAGCCCTTACCCCGGATCGGCAGCCGCGTCGCCAGCGAGCGCAGTCCCGCACAGCGCAATCTCCCTGCACCCTCCCGTACAGATCTCGCCCAACCAGTACCTGCAGCAGCGCAGCTCGCCCTACCGGCCCATCCGCAACGTCTCCACCCTGCTCCACCCGCCACCATCCGGTGCGCTGAACCACCGGACGCAGAACGTCGAGCACAGCCAGATGTCCTACCAGCCGCTGGGGAAGACTGTGCAGCAACGGCAGGCGGGCCGATTACCGTACGCGGCCCAGAATGACTGGCTGCAGGATCAGCAGCAGCAGCAGTCGACGACGCCGACGCCTCAGTGGCCATTTGGGATGGCTCGCCAGCAGTATGTGCCGCCGCAGCGGTAGGCGGAGCGACTGATGCGGCGTCCCGCCGTTTGTGGACACGCGCCGATTACAGATGATTTACTTGCTGCGTACAAGCGACTGCTCGTGTTAGGCTGCCCCTTCTTCGAGGCGTTGTGCGAGGGCGACTGAAGACGGATAGATTGATGCGAAGCATGGCGTACTATCAGCGAGCCGGGCGATGGCTACGCGGCATGGAGAGAGGCGTGAATAGAGATGCGCTCGACATCGCACTTCGAGGTCGACGATGAAGCTCACCAAGAAGCTTTTGGGTCTGTGCACAAGGGACGCTGAGGTAGCTATACAGTCTATAGCTTGACGCAGTATCATCTCTTGCAGCTCCTGTGCTTCCCTCGCTAGCACTATTGCCAATGGGACTCGAACCTTGATGTAGGACGTGCTCACGTCGCTGACATGCGGGTGTCCCACGGGGGTCCGCACACCATGCTCTCACATGAAAACGATCCAGCTTCGATAAAGCTTTAAAGAGCCCGATCAGAGCTGTGGTGCATGTGTCGCATGCGACACCTCCCATGTCCGAGTCTTCCTGAACGCGTGCAAGATGGTCGGCCCGTATCACTCGCACAGCACAGTCCTGTTGGAGAGGATGATGCATTACGTGGGACTACCTGATCCGTGAGCACGTCCAAGGGCCAACTGGTGATGACACTGGAGGCCCCGCGCAGGGCACCAGAGGAGGCATGCTGAAGACATGACACCGCCTTTGTCGCCTACACGCTGCACTCCTGGCCCATGGCGATCAAAACGCCTGAGGTGTGGTGCTCTCGACTGCACACCGGAGCAAGATGCTGCTGGCTTCGACTCCGCGGATCACCCTGAGCCAGCTTGATCCTGATCCTGTGAGGAGTTCGCCGTCCGGAACTTCCTTTGGCCTACGTCTGAGTGCATGATCAATTGCCTGGGAGCTTGCATACCTCACTCGTCTGGCAGGGACTTGGGATTTGAGCTTTCGGCCATCTGTTGGATGCATCGGTCACGACTGTACTGCTGGGGTCCAGACGTGGCTGCGAGGCTGACCGGCGTCTCGCCATGTGCGAATTGCATCCGGTGTGCTGGACGTCGAAATGATGCGAGTTCGTTTGTATCCTTGGCGTTTGGCTGTACCCGCCCGCTAAGCGTTTCAGAGTAGGCCTGCTACAATCCACCCCTGAGCGTCTGCCGCCGACGCGTTGGAAACGTCCAGGTGATGAGGTGAGAACGCCCCACTGCGTCTGTATCAGCCTATTGCTCGTGCAAGTACCTGTTCAACGTGCGCAATCATTGTTCGTGCCGACTACATCGCCGTTGCTACGTCCTTCTCAGCCCGGTGCTGATATAGCAACGCCAGCCGAAGCCGTTAATCAATCCGGCAGCCGAAGCACCTTGCACCCCGGGACATCTTCCCTTGCGACGACAGGCACGCGAGGGCCATTGTCGTCCACGCGGTCAACCACATTCACTACCACCGCCCTTGCAGCCCGGCGCTCGCAGCACACTCTCGCTCTATCTCCATCACTGTCGCTCCCTGGAACCACACGCGCACGCGCAAGGCAGCACATAGGAAACGGGCAAGAGCAGAAGGAAGGAGGAAGCGGGTGCGACGATCTGAAGCCGGTGCACGACAGATCTCAGCGGGAAGGACGAGCGTGATTCGAATCAGTGCAGGTGGGACCGCGGAGGAGTGCACAAGATCTGAGGTGCATTGAAGCAGGAGCCGGTCAGCAGGCGGTCATCATCTCACGGCCGGCAATCACGAGGGCAAGCACAAGTACTCCGGCATTGTGAGCTCTGCCGCCACACATCGATCGACAGCATACAAGCAAACAGACTTCCAGCACACGATGCGCGCGTCACAGATACCGCTCGCGCTCCTCGCGCTCCCGACAGCCACCCTCGCCGTCTCGCTCGTGGACTTCCCGCCCCGCGTCTCCGGCCTGCCCTCAGCATGTCAGAGTCTCTACACCCAGAGCATACCGGCATGTCAACCCTCGGACTTCACGCCCTCGTCCTCGGACTCCACGACCAGTGCATGCAGTCTGGATTGCATCAATGCGCTGCAGGCTATGACGGCGGCTATCAAGAGCGCTTGCGGTGGCACGGCGGCGGTTGGGAGTAGTGTTCTCAATGCCTTTGTGCACGATGGCGGCGCGAAAGCCATATGTCCTAATGCGGCGGCGATCTTGTCTGCTGGGCCGAGCAGTAGCGCTGCGCCAAGCTCGACGGCGGAAGTGCCAAGCAGTAGTTTGGCGGCGCCCACTACGTTTGCGACTTCATCGACGACAGAGGAGGTGGCGAGCTCAACCAGCGCGTCAACGGACTCGGCAGTAGAACCTACGACCTCAGCATCATCGACGTCGCCCACAGATACTCCGACGACCACTGCGACGGTGGCAGTCATCACCGACGCCTCTACGACCTCGACAGACATCTCCTCTACGGCGACTTCGAGTTATGTTCTGGAAGGGACCATAACCGCTAGCTCGCTGAGCCTCACTTCGGAGCTCACTTCGGCCGCAACGCCCTCCAGCAGCTCCACAACGGGTGGCCTCTTGTACGATACCTCGCGATCCCCGACACAGACGTCCACAGCCACGACGACGGGCCCACGACGGAGCGGCCAGACCAACACCAACGACGGGTCAGGCGGTGGCAGCCCATTCGACGGCTCCGGCAACACGGCATCCGCGGGCAGCAGTATCATGCCGCCGACGCTTTGCGTGGCTGTGTTACTGAGCGGGATGGCGATGTTGGGCGCTTGGCTCTGAGAGCTTGGCCCCCGGGCGGACGGAGTTTGGGTTCGCGGCTCCCTGTTGACGCAGAATACCCACTACGAGCGCTCTTCTTATGTCCATACCTTTGTTGTTGTATGTTAGCGTGGGAAGGGCAAGGTGTTTCCTGCGGAAGCTGACGAGAGGGGAGAGTCCTAGGCGAGCAGGCCGTAGGAGGTAGTAATGGAACTCATGACAATCATTCCATATTCACTTGGGTTGACAGTCGCTGTCGTCGTCCGTGCCGTGAGGACCTGTTGCCAGCCGTGTCGCCGGCGAGATAGCGGGTGCGGCCGGAAGGATGCTGGTGTGTGGCGTGCTGTGCGTTCTTCGCATGTGAGACTTGGACATGGCAGATAGATTGCTGCCCGCCCGCCACATGCAGTTCAGCTGCGCAACATTGTCGTTCACATCCTCCAGTGCTATCCTCATCATTATCACCAACGATGGCGACGGGGATGAATTGCTAGCGGCGGCAGCGAAGCTTCAACGCGCAGCTTGGGCCACGCGATAGCAAAAGGAGCGAGGCGGACAACTTTTCTTCCAGACGTCTTATCTCACCGTCGCCACAGCTCTCCTTCGTCCGCCTACCACCGTGATGGCGTCCAAAGCTCTGGCGAGGCCATTGGCTTCGGTCAGCAGCGCCATCGGCTTCCGACGAAGCTTTGCGACAGCGCCCAAATCACCACAGCTGCTGCGAGCTGAGCGCACACGACCAGTCCAGGTTCCGCGGCAACGAACACAGCAGGCCTTCCGGAGGGCGTATGCTGCGGAGGTGTCGCCCGAGACGCAGAGGGTGATCAAGAAGCGATCATGGGGTTTCTTGAGGTGGACGTGGCGGCTCACATACATCAGCGTGATCGCTGGGACAGTCTACGTTGGCTATGGTATCTACCAGGGACGGACGCCGATGGAGCAGTTTGACCCGGATTCGAGCAAGAAGACGCTCGTGGTGCTGGGTATGTTACGCTCTACGGCACTCACCAATCGCCAGTGATGGCTGCTGACACTTGCCACCAGGCACGGGCTGGGGCTCCGTCTCCCTCCTCAAGAAGCTCGACACGGAGAACTACAACGTCATCGTCGTCTCGCCGCGCAACTACTTCCTCTTCACGCCCCTGCTCCCCTCCTGCACCACCGGCACCATTGAGCACCGCAGCATCATGGAGCCCATCCGCTCGTTCCTCCGCCACAAGAAGGCCGCCGTCAAGTACTACGAGGCCGAGTGCACCAAGATCGACTACGAGAAGAAGACCATCTACATCAACGACGAGTCGGAGATCAAGGGCAGCACCTCCGCGACCGAGGTCCCCTTTGACATGCTGGTCGTCGGCGTCGGCGCGGAGAACGCCACCTTTGGCATCCCCGGTGTGCGCGAGCACGGCTGCTTCCTGAAGGAGGTCCCCGACGCGCAGAAGATCCGCAAGCGCATCATGGACTGCGTCGAGACGGCGACCTTCAAGGACCAGTCGCCGGAAGAGGTCAAGCGCCTGCTGCACATGGTTGTCGTGGGCGGCGGGCCGACCGGCGTTGAGTTCGCGGGCGAGCTGCAGGACTTCTTCGAGAACGACCTGCGCAAGTGGATCCCCGAGATCGCCAACAACTTCCACGTCACCCTCGTCGAGGCGCTGCCCAACGTGCTGCCCATGTTCAGCAAGAACCTGATCGACTACACGGAGCAGACATTCAAGGAGGAGACGATCGACATCCGCACCAAGACCATGGTCAAGAACGTGACGGAGAAGTACATCGAGGCCGAGTACGTCGACGCCTCCGGCAACAAGGTCTTGGAGCAGATCCCGTACGGCTTGCTCGTGTGGGCGACGGGCAACGCGCTGAAGCCGGTGGTGAAGGACCTCATGTCACAGATCCCGGCGCAGAAGGACTCCCGGCGTGGGTTGGCGGTGAACGAGTACCTCGTGGTCAAGGGGACGGAGAACATCTGGGGCGTGGGCGACTGCGCCGTGGCGAACTACGCGCCCACCGCGCAGGTCGCGTCGCAGGAGGGCGCCTTCCTGGCCGGCCTCTTCAACCAGATGGCCAAGACGAGCGAGATCGAGACCGAGCTCGCGGAGCTCTCCACGACGCAGGAGAAGGCGGCGAGCAAGGAGCTGCGGGACGAGGCCTTCAACAAGATCAAGGACCTGCAGAAGCGGCTGCGCCGCGTCAAGTCCATCGGGCCCTTCGAGTACTCGCACCAGGGCTCGCTGGCGTACATTGGCAGCGAGAAGGCGGTCGCGGATATCTCTTGGCTGACGGGCAATCTGGCGACGGGCGGGCAGCTGACGTACTTCTTCTGGCGGTCGGCGTACTTGTCCATGTGCTTCAGCAGTAAGTCATCCTCCCCCTAGGCTAGATCTGCCCCGCGTGCACGATAGGTGTGAATGCTGACCGTACTGTAGCGCGCAACCGGATCCTGGTCATCATGGACTGGGCCAAGACGCAAGTCTTTGGCCGGGACGTGTCGCGGGAGTAAGGGCACACTCGCCCTCCAAATTGCCAGATAAAGCACCTAGCGCGTCCCCAGACGGGCTAGCTGGGGCAGCACAGACGTGCTCCCGCCTAGCACGGTGACGGTGTTCCTCACCATCGACTTCTGAGGAGACATTGGGATATACACGGGATAGCTCACGGCAGTGGCAGTGTACGGCCGCGTGTACGATGGCCTGGGGCCCTTTGATGAACGGGCAGAGCTTTCCGATAGATCTTGTGTTCATAGCGTTTTGTGACTTGAGCGGCCGTGGATTGACTCTGTGTGGCACACTACCTCTACCGCCTCCTTAATGAGCGACCTCCTCGTACTCAGGCCACTGGCACATGCGACGTCCAATGTTTGACTCTGTGGGCGCACCCGCAGTCAGCTACACGGAATGCACCGAAATGAGACGAAGACCTTGGACGATGCACACCAGTTCAGTGGGCATTTTGGTTGCCATCGCTGCGTTCATTCGTGCTCTACCGAACACCGTCGCTAAATCGCTATCACATAAATACAGATCGGCTCACCACAGCCCTCCAGCCATCTCCGCCCCAAGACCCAGCAGATCCCTCTTCGCGGTCCCATTATTCGGCGTGAAATCCAAGTTCCCCACATTACACCAATTCGTCTTGCCCACCGTCACGGGCAGGCACGACAGGTACTTGCACCACCGGCATCCATGCAT
>JAWDJV010009647.1:0-24415 GCA_033119285.1 Teratosphaeriaceae sp. CCFEE 6253
TCCCCGAGAACCTTACTACTCCGCCCCCCCGTCACCCGCTCCAGATCCCCCGCGAAATCCGCGTGCGTGTACGGCGGGAGGTCGATCTTGTCGACGATCTCCGGCGGCACATTCGAGACGACGGGGAGGATATCCCAGAGCCCGTTGTGCTGGGTCCGGTAGGCGCCCGCGGTGAAATAGCCGTTGCCGCCCGCCCACTCCACGGGGCATTTGTCCACCAGCAGGACGCGGGGCGGGGGGGAGGTGGACTCGCGGGCGGAGAGGGCCGCGGCGAGGGCCGCGGCGCCGGAGCCGATGATGACGACGTCCCAGGGTTGAGTTAGTGGGTTGGGGGGGGCCATGATGTTGCGATCATAGGGGGGATTGGGTATGCGATGCTGGGGCAGGCAGTGTTCCTTTGGTTCTTGTGGCCGAATCGTGGTGCTGGATGGGAAGGAGAGTAGATGCGCCGATGACTGGAAAGGCATGTTCACTGATGACACTCCCACCTACCTAATTAGAGCGACATTATGTGCCGGGAGCCGGGTGATGCGCGAGACGGGCACGAAGCAGGATGGAATAATGCCGTCCGATCTCGCTCGATGATGATCCGCAGTGGAGGTCAGCCGACATGCACAGCGACGATCTCCAGATCCCCACGAGGGCTGACGGCCGGCGCGGGGATAGTGGATTGCACGTGGCAAAGTGGCGGCGATGTGGATGTTCCCATCACAGTAGTATCCATCATGCGCCTGCAGGTTCTAGTAGAGTATGACTGGAAGTACGAAAAGCAATTTGGGAGAAGAAGTGGCCGCAACAGCTCCTCTATTGCCTCTCTATCTCCCACTCCGGTCCCGCTCATCGGCAATTTCGAGCCACTCCCCCATCCACGGCCTCACTCCGAAGCCCTTCTGCTCTCCCATATGTCAGGTCTCCGCTGCGTTCATACACACCCCCTATGCACAGTTCATCCACGACCCATCCACAAGCCATCCACAAAGAGCCGAGTAATCATGTACTCGCCCCCACCCCACGCATCGCCAAGAACGCAAGCAACGCAAGCAAGACCAGAAGAAGAGAGACCAAACTTTTCCGCTCCCAGGAGAACAATCTCTCCCATCCTCCCTCCCCGTTCCAGAGCGCGCTCGCTCGCTCGCTAACCGCGGCGCTCGGAGTTCCCAGGTACACACGTGTGTAAAAACAGTGATCTATGCCGTGACGCCCTGCAGTAAAAGAACCCAAACGAGGAAACACGCTAAAAGTGCAAGAGAGAGCAAACGCGACCTCGCTGCCGCGCCGGACCAGGCCCCGTCCGTGTTCGATCGACGCTGAGCAGACGCCTGGCTCGTACTGTACTCGAGGCCAGCCAGCTTGACAAGCCGGCGAATGATGGGAGGTCGCCTGTCGTATATCCGGCGCCCCATCATCCGTCCCATCTCCGCCCGTCGGTAGTGATGCCGAAGAACCAGACCTCACACCCAAACCGAGCCCATCAAGTCATAGGCCCCCTCAACCCCGGATAGCAGTGACCGACCCCAAGTCGGCCAGATACCCATCCCGCCGCGTGCCGCCAAGGTAAGGATTAGGATACCCACACCCGACCGGCGAGCCCGTGCGGTCGCCCAGCGCGTACCCCGTCGTGGGTGCCGGCGAGCTGGGCCGCGAGATGAGGAACGGGCTGAGGTCCGGGGACGCGCGCGCACTGCCGCCGCCGCCGCCGTCCAGCTGTCGGAGCGGCGAGGACTCGCCACCGCCGCGCGACGACGGCGCAGACGACGACCCCTCCGGTCCCGAGTCCACGGCCGTCCCATTCGTCCGTGGCCCGGTAGCAGCAGCCTTGCCAGATGGAGCCGGCACCGATACCGGCGACCCACCCGACTTGCCCGACGACGGCGTGAACTGAGAGACACTCAGTCAGCGCATTCGGCCGTGTGTCATCACGCGCGCGCCAGCTCGGGGCTCCGCGTGCTGGCACCTACGTAGCAGAACTTCTGCACCAGATCGCGGTACTGGTCCGACCCCATGGCCGGCCGATCCATCGTCACCGCGTCCGGCCGCTCGTCGGCCTTCGTCGGCGCGGCAGTGGCCGTGCGGTCCAGCGGGCCGAAGTAACTACCTCCCGTCCCCGGTTTCCGGCCAGGTTGGCTCATGAGCCCGCTCTGCCGGCCCAGCTTGTCCTGCGCGGAGGTCAGGGCGGCGGAGAGGGAGGCGCCGAAGTCGTAGCGCCCGCCCAGGCCGTTGTTCGCGCTGCTCGGTGAGCCGGCGGCGGCGGGGTTGTTGGCGGCGGCGGTGGGGAAGATGCTGCCGCGCTTGCCGCGGGGCTTCAGCTTGATGGACGAGCTGGGCGAGTCGCCGAGGAGTTTGTCGGCGGAGGTGGCGGAGGAGCCGAAGTGGTAGGCGGAGTTGCTGTCCATGCGCGCGAAGTCGTCGTCCACGGACTCCTGCCGGCCGCGCGACTTGGTCGGGGAGTGCCGGCTGCGGGGGATGGCGTTGAGGGGCCGCGCGCCGAGGCCGCTGATGGAGATGGTGGGTTTCGCGTCTTTGGGGGCGGGCTTGGCGGCGCCGAAGTCGACCTGGTAGTTCAGGCCGTTGTTATTGTCCCAGTAGTCCGTCCCGTTGACCGCGTATCGCACGCACAGGAGGAGGGTCTTGGTGTCGATGTTGGCGGAGTCGGACAGCTGGATCGAGAAGCTGAAGCGGTCGCAGCCGTCCTTGGGCGGCATGCGCGGGTCGTTGTTGTACTCCGCGACGACTTCGGAGGTCGTCTTCCAGGCGTCCAGCGTGAAGCGGGCCACGACGAGCTTGTGGAAGGAGATGTTCTGCACAGCCAGGCTGCCAATGAGCGTCTGCTTGTCCGCGGACAGGAAGAGGCGTTCCACTCGCACGGGCTTGGCTCTCCGCTCAAACGTGTCCCCGGGGAAGTTGGCGAGCTTGATCTCGCGCTCCGTCTTGCTCGAGCTGTCGAAGGGAAACTCCGACTCGCTCTCGTAGGACTCCACGGGCGAGGTGCCGGCACTGACCGCCATCGGCTTGTCCACGGACAGGAAGTGCCGCGTCTGGTTGACCTCCTCGTTGAAGTGCACGGACTTGGAGTACGTCGGTGTACCCGGCATGCTCGAATAACGCCGCCGGGACGACGCCCGCAGCGCCGGCTTGACCAGCTCGCCCGACTTCTTCCGCACAAGGCTGGGCTTCGAGAAGGGGCCCTGGTCCTCGTCGCTATCGTCGGACGTCTGCGTGGGTGACGCGGTCATCGGCGACTCGAAGGTGGGCGTCTTCGAGATGATGATGGCGTTCTCGGTGGAGGATCGAGAATGTGCGATCCGTCGGGCTTCCGCTGTCAAGGCTTGTGGTGTTGCGATCTCCGACACCTGGGGCGACTTCGGGTCCTGTATCTGCACCCCAAGCCTGTCCGGCGAACCGGAGCGCCGTTGATCTATGCCGCGGACAGCCTCCTTCAGCTGATCCCACGTCTTCTCGATCTCCCGTCCCCGCCGCTCTTTTGTTGCATCATCTCCATCGGAATTCTCGGGTGACTCGGGCGGTGACAGCACCATCCCCGTCGGTATCCGCAGGTTGTTGACGGGCGGTGGCGACTGCCGCACGCTGCTGTTGTGGGCAAAGTCCACCGTCTTGGTATCTGCACCGGGCGCCTCGGTGGGTGTGGGCGGGCCCGCCGCTTCCGTCACCGACAACGACGGTGACCGCCGGTGCTTGTGCAGATAGGACGAGGAGTTGGATCGTGGCGGCTGAGGCCTACTCGCCGCGGGTGACCGGTGCCCATCCTCGCTAAATGAGGCCGTCCGGCTGATGGCCGGGGTGCTGTTTCGGGACGACGCGGGTGACTGCGCCGACGGCGGGGTGTACGGCATGTCTCTCGCCGTGCGGATGGGAGGGTGAGGTGTCTGGTGGTAGGTGGGGGGTTCTTTGTTATGCCGACCGCCGCATTAGAGCCGTGTTTCAAACTGTCAACAATGCTGTTTCGGGCACATGTCAGCACTCGCCGCGCGACTGATCTGCTCGGGCTGACTCACAGAAAGATATGGGCAGCAGTCTGGGCAGCGTCAACAGCGGTGACGCGGTGTGAAGAATGGCGGGCTGTAGGGTCTCGAGGTCTCGTGGGCAGCGCAACTATTGAAAGCCGGCAAGCCGAAGGCGCAAGTGCAAGCAAGGTGCAGAGGAGGCAGAAGCTCGTCGCACACTTGTCTGATGGTCGCAGTGAAGGAGGGCAGGAGGGCAGGAGGGCAGGTGTAGGTGTCAGAGGCCGAGTGTGCCTGCCTTCGGTGAGGGCCGTGGCGCGTGTTGGTGAGCAGGAAGCGCCAGACTGCTGCAGCGGATCCAACGAAACGCGCAACACACCACAGATCACCGCGACCGATGTGGAGGGGCGATCGGAGAGCGGACGGTCGGACCGCGTATAGGCTACTGTGTGTAGGTATGTACCTAGCGATGGCCGGGCACACAACCCGGGAGGTGCGGGCAGCGGAGGGGGAGTAGCAGGGAAAGGTTCGGCGGTTGAACCAAACAGCAGTCGGTGGGATCCGCGGGCCTCCAGCGAGATCCGCGCCAAGTGCCCCCCAGGCACAACCCTGCACGTCTCGGCGGAGACGGGCGGGCAGCGAAGCGAAGCGCTTGCAGCATCCCGGACGCTGCACACTCTAGCACTTGGTTGGGGTTTGCAAGCTGCAGCTGTACCGCCAGGGGCCCACCGTCCCCGTTCACGCTGCCGATAGGATGGGGGGCGACGATGGAGGTACGGGACAGGTACTTGGATGCACGATAACAAGCCACAGCAGCCCGTGCAACTACAACAGCCCCCATGGATCCCACAGAATTTCGCGGGTGTGGCGATAGCCTGCCTCTCCACCGTCGAACAGGTCTCTACACGGCATCTACTCTTCATGGCCACCACAGTGTTCCTTGCTTCCGCCATTGAAGATGCCCCGTCCTCCTCCGCCCATCCCGACCGGAACAAGCGTGGAGAAATTGGTACATGTGCATCGGCGATGCCAACAAACAAGCTTTTCCTCAAGGAACACCCGGTTTGGTAATGTTTTGTTGACAACATGAACCCGATGTCCACATCACAGTCTGGCGTGATGACAAGGACTGCTGCCTCACCCCCTCCGACGCAGTGCTATTCTATCACAGCTACCTTGCACCGCTCAGTACATGTAGGTAGTGATCCATGCATGCCCTGTGTTCCCGGCCTCCCACCTCAAATTCAGCAGCCAGTAGGAATCCCACGGACAAGCAGGGGGGGTAGCACGAGCGGCGGACTTCGCACCGCTCCAATGACACCCGAGACGATTCGGGCATGTCAAAGGCAGGCACGCGCTCATCGACGCTGGCTTGCTGATGGCAACAGACCCAGCAATACTCACACATGTAATAGACTTCCCGAACTCTTTGCTGTCTCGGCGACCGACCCAGACCGGGTGCGTAGATCTCGGCATCTGATCCGACTGCCGGGCCTACCTCATCCGACAGACTGATGAATCTCGCCTCGAGTCCATCAACTTCAATCTCGACCTTGAAGACGGAAACATGGATTCGGGCCACTTCCATCGCACACACCGCGCGTCAAGGCGGCCCTGCCATGACTCCGCCTGACATGACACCACTGTCGCTCTGACGCACTGAGACCGGACAACCTCGCGGAACTCTACACCTGTGCTCGGATTGTGCGCCGACGCGCGCTCGCTCACGTCCGCCTCATGTTCTCGTCCGCACGGACAGGCACACTTCGGACCCAGCGCGGGGCAGTCGACGAGTGGAGGCGGTAGGTCTGGCTGGGTTCATCATGTTCAACGCGCCGGGCGGTTTCCGTGCTCACCGCCAGCTGTACCCAAATCTGCCTTGCCCCGCGCGGCGCAAGCCACAACGAGGGGCTGAGGCGAGGCCAGACTGCCGACATCGGGCATGTCGGACAAGATGCTCAAAGACCAGACACCGCCGAGTCTGATGCTTATGATACACAGCCAAAGGCACAATCTCCCAAGTAATCTGCTCTCGGCGTTGACTGAAAGTCCACTTGACCCAAACCAGTACCCAAGTGCCGCGACCCAGCACAGCCACAATTAGGACCGTGTGGCAGGTACATCTTATCTCGTACCGCCGCTTGTACTCTCCAAGTACCCAACGTCCCCGCCCCTCCGACCATCGAAACTCAGACCACCGCCGTACCACCCAAGGTGCCGTCGTGCCCCAGACGTCCCTGGCATGACCCACAGCGCCTACATAAGCCCCTCCCCAGGTCCCCCCAACGATCGCTACATCGACACACCTCCTCCACCCCGTCCACCCCAAGCATACCGGAGATACAGTAAAGTACACTGTACACTACAAGAGTACTGATCCCCGCGTACCGGTGGATCGCAGCGCTAGGGTTCTCCAGATACGCAGCACGTACCGCGATGTCGATGCCTGCCAAGCCTGCGGTGTGCGTCTCAACAGACTCTGCTCCCTCGATTAGTACGTGCGGACACGGGCGTGCGTACACCGTGTGTGCGCGTCTCTCGTACCGCTCCGTATGCAGGCTCAGAAATGCAGGACTCGACAGGAACGTCGCACATCATGCTGCACTCCGCACGCCCCCCACCAACGTGTGCGGGTTGGCAGCGCTGTCACTACTGCGCGGCGAGAACGCCTGGGCGGAGTGCCGGGGTACAGTGGGCAGCGCACGTGCAGGATGGTGATGGCGCGCGTTCGCTGCTCGAGCCTCGGGGTCCCTGTGGTCCCACCGCTCGTACCCAAGCAGCTCCATGACATCCTGCGGACGAGACTGAGTCGTCCCTGATCTTTACCGTGTGCAGGAGTACTACACGAAGGCATACTGAGGTCGAACGCAACGTCCCACGGCCTGATCATATTTGTCGGGCAGAATGTCGCACCGCTGAATCGGAAGTCGGCAAGCCGGATAAACGTCCACTTGCCGTACACACCCATACGCGGTACCGAGGACTTTTGCCACGATGGAGGAGTACCGCTTGCTAATCGAGCTCGAGTCGCTGAGATGCGGGTCGCGTCGCAGTCGTACTCCGACGCGATCCGCATGCATGTACCCCGGATGGCGCACACGACATCGGGCGATGGGCAAGCGGGATTTCCGTTGGGACGCATATCTTTGACATGTGCGAGGGTCGAAGTGGGCATGGGGACGCGACGGTGAGGATCTCCGGCTCCGAATGTGTGCATGGAGTCCAGAGGGATGCTGGGATCGGATTGGTTGGTGTTGGAGGGACGCTGCTGTCGTATCATCAGTGTCTCCAGGTCTCCAACATTGGGTGTGCGTTGCGCGTGGAGTGCATATACGGTGTACATGGGCCCTCGAACGGGCTGGCTCGTTGCCACGCTCCTGCAGCGCCGTTTGTCGACAGCACAGATGCGGCCGCGAGGGTCCACTGAGTACATGTACGCTCAAACGACTCAAATGGCCGCGCCTCCGTGTCCGAAGCGGACAGCTCCTCTCATCGTAGTCCAGATGTCGGAGCAATTCAGCAGACCGTCAGTGAGGGACATCCATACCAGAAGCAGCGCAGCAGGATTAGGCAGTCAGCGCTCACGCCAAATGTACGCATGCACGGTACCTCGCCAGCATATGCACCGTCTACCGACCTGCCCCCTTGGGCATCTGGTGGCAGAGCTGAAGTGGGAGGACTCGCCACGAAAGGCGATCAGGGTCCCCCAGCCGTGTTCGGACTCGGAAGTATCGTGTTTCTGACTACCTACATACATGTACCTGAGGTCCCGCATGCAGGGAGCCGCGACGGACGGCATCCACGATGGCGATTTCGGGGTCGGCGACGCGACCGCGATCATCGGTACCTGGAGGAGGTTTAGTACGTTGGTCCACTGGCGAGGCGTGGGGCGATTCTCTGCAGGGACAGCAAAGTGTCGCGGATGTTTTGTCGGTCGGCTGTGGTGCCTCCCAGTTCAGGTCTGATCAGCGCACGCCATTCTCATCATGATTCCAGCATGTGTGGGCCCAACGTGATGCTCTACTTTGCATCTCCGTCATTGTCAGGACTCAGTTTGCCACTGATGCGGACTCGTTGTCGTCGGGCCGACTCGGAACAGAGTTTCCGTGCGGCTCTGCGGCTGCTGACATGCGGCCGCGGTGATGTCAAGAGCCACCAGAATGGAGGGCAATAAAGCAGTAATCACCATCATGGCATTCTTTATGAACCGTAGCATGCGTGCGCAGCGGACGTGGACGTCGAGACTCGTAGCGCAGCGACCACCGGGTATCTCTTCGAGTCGCATCACGCGGGCTGGGCGATGCTACAGCAGCGAGAGCACCTCCGCGGTCGAGCCACCGGACTACCTCGATGAGAGTGAGCGGAGGATCTTCGAGACGCTGAAATCGGAGCTGCAGCCTACCAAGCTCGAGGTGAGTCCGCGCAGAGGGCTGCATACCACATGGCCAGCATGCTGAATGTTGGTCGCTGCAGGTGCAAGATGTCTCGGGGGGATGCGGGTCCATGTACGCCCTGGACATCGTGTCGGAGCGCTTCAGAGGCCTGCCGGTGATCAAGCAGCACCGGCTGGTCAATACGGTACTCGGGGAGGATATCAAGAGATGGCACGGAGTGCAGTTGAAGACGCGAGTACCGTGAGCGCGAATGCCATACTGGATGGACGCTGGAGACCTCGGCCGCCGCCTGCTTCGCAGCCGCAAGACAACAGGACAAGCAGACCAAGAGCAACGTGCCAAGCAAGGCCGTGATCAGGTTGGCAGAGGCTGCGATGGCGAGGCATTCCGCGGATTGGCGCTAAGTCCAGCCTCGGTCGTGCCGAAATATTCTCTGAGAGAACACTTGGACCTGGACTCTCGTGCCGAAGATGGCTGACTGCGAGCGAGGGCGCACACGGGCGACTACTCTTCAGCGTCACAGCGCGTCACGGCGCGAGGATGGCTGTGGGCCTAGGACGATGCGCAGGACGTCAGCACCAGCACGACTTGCCCCGCAAGAATCAGGCAGGCCACTGCTTCATCTTGGAAGTCGGCGTTGACGGGCTTGAACGAAGCATGTGCAACGGCATATGAGCAGATCCGCGCCTTCACAGCCACTTCATGCGCCACGCAAAGCTTTAATCATTCCAACACTGTATTGGACGACAGTCCACCAGGCCAAATGTTGCTGCAAATCTATGTAAAAGCTACAGGGTATATGTGCTCGCGATCGATCCTTCGCCACCAGCGCCACGCTTCAACGCAATCAATCCATCTCCCTGGCGCCTCCCTTGCATGCGTTTGTCGCCCATCTATCCTTTATAGTTCTTGCACTTGACCTGTACAATCCTCGTCTTACCCCTCGCATCCAGCACCATCGCAGTCAAATGCCCACCAGCCACACACGCCGAGTCCAGCCCCTTACTCCAGCGATGCAGCTGCAAGCCCTCGTGGCTATCATGCCCATACACCGCGACCTCCGGCTTCAACTTTTGCAATGGCTTACTGGACAGCGCATGCTTTGCCTTGCTAAACCAGCCATCGGGGAGCCGCTTCTCCAGCCAATCGGCGTAAGAGTAGACATGGAACCCCGCCACGGACCGCCCGCGCGCGAGGCGGTCGTGGTACCAATTCCAGATGTCGAACCAGGGCTTGCTGTTCCCCTTCTTCGTCTCGCGCAGCGCGGAGGGGACGTGCATCTTGTGGTCGATGGAGCGCATGTTCATCACGAAGTAGGGGTCCTGCTTCCCCAGCGGGACGTGCGGGACGAGGCCCGCGTGCACGACCGTGATGTCCTCGGCGATGTGCTTGCTGTCGCCCTTGCGCTTGGCGAGCGGGAGGGCGGGGATGCGGAGCATGAGGGGCATGGCGCGGAGGAAGCCCATGTGCCGCGGCTTGAGGTGCTTGAGGAGCTCGTGGTCTTTGTCGGAGCCTTGGCTCGTGGTTGTTGCGTGGTCCTCTCGGAGCGTGACAGCTGATCGGGCCTTTGCCACTTCCAGAATGCGGTCCTCGTGGTTGCCGCGCACGCTCTGCGCGTTGATCTTGATGAGCTCGTCGAGCAGGCCGGCGCTATCTGGGCCCTTCGAGAGGACATCTCCGGTCGCGATCAGGTGGTCGGTCTTCGAGTCAAAGTCGAGCTTCGAGAGCAGGTGCAACAGCTCCTTCCGACAGCCATGTATGTCCCCGACGAACACCAGTCGACGCTTGCCCTCGGCGTCCGCAGAGCCGCCCGGGACAAGATCAGGGTGCAGCTCTTCGATGAGCGTACCGCGGAAGTGGCCTCCACGAGCTATTCCATACGTGCCGTTCACTCTGCCGGGTAGGAAGCCCTCCTTGAAGTCCCAGTCCTCCTGCATCTGAGGCCGGAGGTAGACTGCCCATAGGTAGTACAGTGCCACCGCCAGTGCCAGTAGCACCGCGATGAGCTTGCGGAAGCGCCGTGATCGCACGAAGTCACGGCTGGCGTTCGGGCAGCTCCCTTCGTCGTCTAAGTCGCAGAGTCCGGGCTCGTACGGTTGATCCTCGTAGACCGGCAGCTTCGCGTCGCCGCGCCAGGTATTTGTGACTCGGTCAATGAGTGGCCGTTGTACAGTCCCCGCCAGCGGCTCTCCATCCCGTTCCCGCTCTACACGAAGCTGGTGCACCGCTCGCCGTTCGCTCCACGTCACGCCGGTCTTCTGACTATCCTCCATGGCGTCCACGCCTAGGCCGCAGCTCAAGCAGTCGCAAGTGTATGTTAGGGACGGCGAAGGAGTCGGATATCTGCGCAGGTCTGCGCAACACCAATCGGTCGGTGTGGTGTAGGGGAAGGCATGACTATATCTGCATCTTAGCGGTTGCCTGCCGCGGTGCAGGAGGATTAACTTCGTCGTCGCATGTGGCCGGATGACGCGCACCCGAAGACTCGGTTTGACATGCACGTGGCCGGGATCCGCACGCTACTGGCTGACGACACCTCCTCTTGGACTTCACCTCCTCCAATACACCATGTACATGTATATATCTTCGTGCAGGACACGCGAGCATTTCCGGATCCATGAAGCGTCCTGCTAACCCCAATATCTGTCTTGCGAACGCCAATGTTTGCGGACTCACGATACTGTCAGAACAACCGGACGGAATACCAACTCCGCAGCAGCGGACTCCACTCCGGCGCCACGGTCATCGGCGATGCTCATGCGGACGCAACGCTCACACAATCCCCAATGATCTTTGATCGAATCCGGCAAGTGTATAGGCCCCGCGCCGTGCCAGTACTTTGGGGCCACTACGACGACCACAAGGCTGCTCGATTTGTCCATCCTTGTCGACCGGACGTTATGGTGAATGTTGTGCAGCTATGGAACTGGATGCGGTAGGTATGCTTCAGGCGTAACTCAGATCCAATTGTAGGTACCGCTTGTGCTTTCGGTGTATGGGTGATAAGAGCGCTGCAATGCATCGCAGCGCCACGCTTTCCTCCTTCTAATCAACGCCCAAGCGTGGCTTCGATTTTCAGCTCTCTCACGCACCATAGACATGGTACACAAGCCCTGGAGATATTGAGTATGATACGAAACTTGGATACACTGGAACTGCTCGGCCAAGCAGAGAGAAGGCGATGATCGGCACAGTCATTGCAACGCGAGCCTCACTCGCTTTGACGAGGTGAGAAGTCTCTCAATCATGCCCTTAAACCCCTTTCCTCTTGGTTCCGGCGTATATCGCTACTGATATGGTACAGACGAACTTTGAGTCGCAGAGCTCGCCGGACGGTGCGGACTCGCGCCGATCTTGCAATTCCGCTCCATCACTGGCAGGCCACAAGTTCAAGGCTTGGCAGATGTGAATGAACGCCCTCGAATGTCACGTCGAATGCGGGAACACGGTTGCTGCCTAGCAACGATGCTTAAAAAAAGCTCTGACTGCGTCTTGGAGACATGCAATGACATTGCCAGCCACCGCTAACACCGCACACTCTCGTTCTACTCAACACTGGCCATCCGAACATGATCGGAAGCAACGCCAATGCCATGGCGACAGGACCGAGTCATGACGGAGCGCTGGGACCAGTAGAGACAGGCTCTTGCTACGACGAGCCCGAGCCTGTAGAGGGCCCGATTTTGAGGCCGATCAAGGGCAGACACACCTTCTTGAACGACGCAGGAGATCCGTACATGCCTCCGTCAAAAGAGCTCGCTCGACAGCCTGAGGGGTCAGGAGTTCCGGGAACAGCATTTGCCACGCCTGATATCCGTAGCGGTGTAACCGAAAGGCAGCGACACACTTCCCTGTTCACACCGCCGCTCGACACCGACGTGGAAGAAGTGGCAGGCTTCCGAATGGCGAGATGGCTGAATGATCAAGGATTGGCCGCCAGAGTTGAAGAGCTACCAGGACAGCCATACCAGTCCGACGATGAAGAGATATCCGACGTATCCGAGCAGACCTTGCGCCGTACTCAGCCACAGACCCAGGTCGCCGCGAGCTACTTCTCCAGCGATGTCGATGACCCGACTGTAGCTGGACCTGCTTCGACCGTTCTCCCTGAAGATCCTCAGATTGCGCGGACGGCTGGCTTGTGGCAGCTCGAGACTGGATACACGACGAGGCATAGTGGTCGAGCTGCGCTAGAGCACAAGATGCACCTCGAGGTCATCGCGATGCTGTGGGGTGGGGGCGTCGAGGAGATCCTGCCGACACACATCAGGCCGCTGGAGATGAGGGCCGGGGTGATGAGACTCGTTGACATCCTAGACTGGGGTCAGAGGATGGTCAAGACCCCGCGCAATGTGGCACCCCTCTGCACTCTGAAGCACTTTTTCACGTCCATGGAAGGCATCGTCATGAGCAGACGCAGTGTGGTGCAAGAGTGGTGGATGTCTTTCGCGGACGTGCAGGGCATATACGAAAAGCTGAAGACCCACGGCATCAGGCCACGGACGCTGGCGGACGTCAGACTCAGCGACCCAGCCCTCGCACGCGCTGACACGATGGACTGGTCCAACGCCACCGCACCAGCGTACAAGTCTAGCGCGTTCGTGCCGCCAAAGACATTGAGTACTACCAGCCTCGGCCCTCGCAATCAGATGGCCCTCAAGGACATCTCTCCGAACATCCGTCCGGCGTACAACCCGAGGTTCAACCCGAGCCAGGTCGACTACGAAAAGCATTTCTGCTGCGAGGGGTGTACTACCTACTTCGAGTCTGGCAGCCGAAAGACCTGCCGGTATTGCAAGAACGCGGACTTCTGTATGTCCTGCACCCGCGAGCTGGGCGCGCATCTGCAGAAGCATTGGGATGACCTTGAGATGTAGCGAGTAGGGTTGGTGGAAGGTGGATTCGCATTGAACGCGAAGGGTGGCGCACTGACTCGATGCGAGGACTGCGTAAAGATCAGGAAAGTTGGTCGCGAAGACGGTTTGCGGTAGGTATGCTCGACCCAACAATGGTTGTGCAAACACAGCTGCACACACTCTGTTCCGTTGGCGTACCGCTCTGCACGATCGTTCGATCTGTTAGTGAGTCAGTGGATCGCGTTTGCATTCGCACGAGCGTCCAAACACCCTCAAGCATGCCAGCAAGATGGCGATCGGACGGTGTTGGTGGCACCAGCACATAGGTCGCACAGCATCAGGCATTGAGCCCACACTATCGCCACCAGTAACACCTCTCCAGCTTGACCCGACTTGGGTCCTTCGTCTCCGCGCCATCGAACGAACTAGCACTGCCGGGCCTGAGCCAAGCTAGCCCGCCATCCCGCTCGCACATGTACGTCAGCTTCGGCCAAAAAACTACGGGTACCCACGACGCTCGCACAGCCTAGAGCGCTCGCGGGCCCACGACCGCAGGGAACGACGTTTAGACCGCGCGGAAGACCGGAAGGACAGGGCCGACCTCACAGCTGCAGTCGCAGGGTTGGGCACGGACCGCGGCCGACCGCGAAATCGCTCGCCTGACCCCTACGAGGAGAAACGGCTCGATGATGTCTCGTTGGAGGCGACGGAAATGGTGGCCGCGAAAAATCTCGCCTGGACGAGGAAGTATGAGAGGCAGCGAAGGCACGATGAGCGACATCCCGAATGGTTTCAGGGTTGCACGGAAAAGCACAGGGCTGTGAGTCCGCTAAGTGAGAATGAAAGGCGCGAGGCGTACGCCGGGGAGAGAGTGCTGAAGCAGGTCCGGGAGGCGAAGCGGCAGATCCGGAAGCATCGGGAGCGGAACGGACGCGGACATTGACAGAAGGGAGCGGACGCTGTGCGTTCCGGCGAGTGGCTTTGTATGGCATTGTCGGGTAGCATTGCATCTACCACTCCGTGCCCTGCGGTGGACTTCACAGGATCCAAGCTAGGAGACCGTCTGTCTATCGCCTGGTCTTTGTGGATGCCCCGAAACTACACTTATCGAGCCGAGGGCGGTGAGACCCGCATCTCGAGCGGCGCATTGCAAGCCTGAGCGCCTCGGGTTCGGCGTGAGGGATTGTCCGGAGTGCATCTTCATCAGACATCCTTCGGCATCGCTGTTGCTTGCTGCAAGGCAGACGGTTGACGAAAACTGTTCCGAGCGGTTGGCTGCTCTTTCGTCCAGATCGAGGTCGTCTATAACGTTGCGCTTCCTGTACAGTCACCTCTGTTATCTCTGGTCACCGGTCAAAGGGTAAAGAGTCTCAGCGATCACACATGCTAGACGTCTCGAGGATCATGTGCTGTTCCGCGCTCAGTAGTGCGCACTACAACACACGGCTCTCTTCATTCCTCGACGGTTATGCGAGCGTGGCACGGGATTGCTCCGCCGCGCGATCAGTAGCGCCCGCCATCGTAGTAGTTTTGTCAACCTGCTCTGAGTGCAGCATCAGCGCCGGCGCTCGCACGCGCAAGGCCCGCCCCACAGAGTCGAAAGCGATCCACGACTCTCACGCCATGACCGCGAAGGCGTTCCGCCACGCCACCGCCCCGCTCGGCGTCAGTGTATTAGAATGCATAGCCCGTATTGACAGCACGGCCCTCGGATCGGTGTCTTGATACGAGCGGATCGTGGCGGTCTCGATCGTCCGCTCATGGGGCTCGGGCGCCGCCCGGTCCGCCGCTTGCCGCTCCTCGACGCCCTCTTGCCCGCCCATGAGCGGGGACGCAATAGTAGGCTCGACGAAGAAGCCGGTCACGGTCGCTAGGGTGCCCACGTGCCGCGGGTCCTGCGCGGCGGCTCAGAGGGCTTTGCCGGCCGCGGTGCAGATGCCTAGGATCCCTGTCCCGGCGAAGTCGGAGCAGGAGACGAGGACGCGCAGCGCCGCGGAGAAATCCTCGGGCTTGGAGCCCAGGTCCTTGTGCTGTCGGACGGCGCCGCCGGACTCGCCGTAGCTGCGGTAGTCGATGGCCAGGGCGATGACGCCGCGTTGAGAATGTTCGCTGGCGTAGATGCCGTTGACCTGCTGCCTGACGCTGGTGAATGGGTCGCCGCCGACCACGGCTAGATAAGGTTTGATAGGGCTGTGATCTTTGGGGAGGTAGAGATGGCCTGATATGTGGCAGGTGCTGGTTGGGACTGACTTTCTTAGGTGCGAGAGTGATCCTGGCACGATCGCCTTGGGCCATGGCGGGCAGTTGGGACGGAACGAAATGAATGCGTGGGCGACGAGGGTTTGGCTCCTTTTGTAAAAAACGTGTAGTGGTGGAGCGTCAGGCACGGCGCGCAGGTTCGCGAGCTTCACGGCGACCAAGATCCAGAGCGTGATAGTGCATCGTAGCGCCGCCCCTGTTACATGGTTGCTGCAGGTGAGGTTCTCTGTCAATGCATTGCATACGTTGGAATTGATTGGAGAATGGATCCGTTCATCCATACAGGCAGGTAGTCTTCACTAGTCCATGAACTTGCGTGGAGCTTGTGACAGTCGAAGTCACGGATGCTCGCCTAGCGCAGACGGGTCCCCGCTCAGCAAAAATGGCTGATATGAATTTCATGAAAACCAATACATTTACATACGACCACAGGTCGGAGAAAATAGACCATCCCGTCCGCTCGGGTGTACTCAAGCTCCGAACCGGCAGAGTAGAAGTGCAGTGGGTGACCATGCGCGAATGCCTGCTGTTGTATGTTTTGCTTTTTTGATGCGCAGTACGACATACTTTTGCGGATCGGGGCGGCGGCGATGGACAACGCGAGCGTTTGGTGCAGTGCAGTCTATTCCCGGCGGCGGTGCGCAAGGGGAAAGCGTTGTTGAGCACCTCTACAACCAGGCGATGCGGAGGGCGTGCGTGAGCAACCCAGACCCAGAGTGCTGCGGGTTCCAGCTTCACCTTCTTCAAACTCCAGGCAATCCGCGCCTCATGCGTACCACCCCCGCTCGCCCACAGCACCCGGTTGTTCCTCCCTGCGATGCGGGATCATCGGCTCCGTGACCTCGAAGGCCTCAACCAGCTGCCGCCAGGTGGTATGATCGAGCGCGAAGACGGCCTGGTGCCGGCTGGTCTTCTCCGCGCGCTTGGCAGCGATGTCCTGGACGTCGTGGATCTCTGCTCGCGTGCTCCGTCAGCCTCACTCGGTCTTCAGCTTCCAGACAGGAAGAAGGAGAGGGGCCATCATACTTATCACCGGCAGCCCATCCCCATCGTGTGACACGCCCACACTCCCCTCCTTGATCAAGAAACTGATGTAGAACAGATTCTCCACCGTCTGCCCGAAACTCCGCGGATGCAGCACAAACTCAAACAACGGCACGCCCAGATCCGCCGAGATTCTATGCTCCCGCAACCACTCCCTACACCCCCCCTCCTGCAATTCCCGCTCGCTGAAACCGGATGCCGCGAACTCGTCGCCTGCCCAGCGGATATGCTTGAGCAGCTGCTGCCGGATGCGCGTGCAGATCGCCGTCAGCTCGTTCTCGTCTTTCTGCGTGAGGTCCTCCTTGGTGAGGGCTTCCGGGCGGGACTCGCGGCCAGCGGTGTCTTTGGTTTGCCGGGCGCGGCGCTGGGTCTGCGTGCGCTGTTTCTTCTCCACTGAGAGGGGGCCGAGGAGGAAGGAGGGGACGGGGGGCCGGGCGTTGAAGGGGTAGCAGGCGTGTCGGCCTAGCAGCTCGAAGTCGAGGGCCTCGGCGGAGGCCTCGTCGTCGTCGTCGTCGTCGTCGCGTGTTCGGGTTGTGCGCCGTCGAGCGGTGCTGGCTGCGGGGGCATCGTCGTCATCGTCGTTGATGGGCCCGCCATTGCGCATATAGGTGATGCATTTTGAAAGAAACTCGTCCACATCTATACCCGTGCTCTTGTCCTGCTGGATCAAGGCGGCGGTCTGCTTGTATGCCAAGTCCGACACATTGACCATCAACCGGGAGTCGATCGTCGCGTCTCCAGTCTGCTTGACGCGCTTGAACAGGTTATTGGCGCGGTTGATGGTGGTGTCCAAGGCCGCGCCATCGCCGCGGAGGATGCTGTCCCGGTTGTCTACGGTCGCGTATCAGTGCGCGTCGCATGCAGGCGATCGTGTCGCGTCTGCCTACCCAGGTACTCCCGCTCCAGCGCGCGACTCCTCCGCTTCGCCTCCCGCCGCTCCTTCGCATCCTGGTTCGGATCGTAGAACTCGGTGAACTTCCGCTCGTCCTCGTCGACCTCCTCTTCCGGCGGCGCATCCACGTGCACCGTCACGCGTTTCCGCTTCTGGCCACGCGCGCCATCGCTGCCATCAGAGCTCGGTGTTGGCAGACTCGCGCGCGATGGCGGCGGCATCGCACGCGCCCTGCCTTTATCGTATCTCGCGCTCGGATCTCGGTTCTCCTGGTCGGACGTTGCGCCGGATGTTGCCGATGTGTATCGCGAGGACGGAACGTTGGACGGTCTAGTATTGAGTCGCGCCATGTCGCATGGCGGTGCGTCGTCGCAACAGGCAGCGGTGGGATGTCTCGGCTGGGAGGCTGCGGCGCAAGTGAAGTTGAGTTCGCGATTAGGCGCGTCGAGGCGCGTCCGAAACAAGCTATGCCCGATGTGGTCGCCGACGTCAAGGCAAACAGATGCGCCAAGAGACGATGGCTTGCTCCTAGATCTATACGTCCAAGGACAAAACATACAACGCCCGATCGTAAGACCACAAGTGCTGTCTCCCGACATGGAGCCATTTACCTTCGCCAGCTCGTCGGACCTGGATCTCGCGGTAGCAGTGAAGGTGTGGGTGAGCCTTGCATGGGACCAAACATACCACAGCAGCACTGACAGCATCCAGCTCCCGCCTTGAGGGCTACGAGAAGCCGTTACCATACTCCACACTCCTCAAGCGACCCGATTTGCGACACCGGGGCAGCAATCTGAGTCCCAATTCGGAGCTGTACATCACCGTCCAGCCCTATGCGGACTCCAAGCCGCTGACCGTGCACGCCCAAACGCCATACAAGCACTTCAAGAATGGCCGGATCTGGGACCAGTGGCTCACGCTACCGGTGCCGTACCGTACACTGCCGTCAAACACGCAACTCGCCATCACGATCTGGGACCTGAGCCCGATCAATCCAAAGGGTGGCGACACTAATCATCACATTCCTTTTGGCGGCACCACGATAACGCTGTACGACGACAATGCTACGTTAAGGACTGGTCGGCAGAAGTGCCGCGTCTGGAGGCACAAAGCTGCGGATGGCTACTCCAACACGACCACGCCTTGGCAGGAGCCGAGGAAGCGTGGCCGAAGAGGCAAGGACGAGGAGACCATCATTGTCGACGAGAAGCAGAGCCGACGGGATGCGGAGCTTGAACGCCTGGTCGGACTGATGAAGAAGCACGAGATGGGCGACATCACTGAGAACAAGTGGCTGGATCAGATGGTCTTCCGGCAGATCGAGAAGCTGGAGCGCCAATCCGTCCGCGACTCCACGCGGCCGAAGCAGACTCTCTCGCCCACCAACGGCGCCAGCGGTGGGGAAGAAGACGGCGACCCCAATGCGACCGTCTGTGCTGAAGGCGACCCGGACCACATCGACGGCTCCTTCTACCTCTACATCGAGTTCCCGCGCTTCGACCACCCCATCGTCTTCACCGACCACGAGTACCCACCGCCTCCGATCTCCAGCATCCCGGCCCCGCCTTCGCAGACCAGCGTCGCCGTCAACTTCAAGCCACCCCCCGAAGTGCATCTAGGACCAGGCATAGCGTCGGACGGCAACGGCGCGAGCGACACTGATGGTGCCGCCGGTGGCCGCTTGATCCGGGTCTACGACCCCGAAGTCGGCTACGCGGATAATCCGGCCGAGACCAAACACCGACGCCTCATACGCGGGCAGCGGAATGCGCTCGATCGGGATCTGAAGCCGAACCCAAAGATGCGGGATTACTTGAATCGGATCATGTCCGATGGTCCGACCGTGGAGCTGAACGACAAGGAGAAGGATGACGTCTGGCGCTTCCGACACCATCTTACCAGAGACAAGCGGGCGTTGACTAAGTTGGTCAAGTCGGTGAACTGGAATGAGGCGAACGAGAGTCGGCAGGCGATTGCTTTACTGCCAAAGTGGGTGGAGATAGACGTGGACGATGCGCTGGAGCTGCTAGGTCCTGGCGTGAGGAACCCGGCGGTGAGGGCTTATGCGGTCGATCGCCTGCGTAAAGCGGACGACGAAGAATTGCTGCTGTACCTGCTGCAGCTCGTGCAAGCACTCAAGTTCGAGCCGCAGCGCACTAAAGAGAACGAGGATGCAGACGAGACGGACTACAGTCTCGCCTCCTTCCTCATCGCCCGCTCAGCCGCGAACCTGAAGCTCGGCAACTTCCTGCACTGGTACCTGATGACGGAACTTGACTCGGCCTCTCCATCATCGGAGGCGCACAAGAAGCTCTTCGCGCGCGTGAGCTTCGACTTCATGACCGAGCTGGACTCTAGCCCCGACGGGCGTGCACGGAGAAAAGTCCTGCTGCGGCAAGGCGAGTTCATCACGGTCCTCGGACGCATCAGCAAGGAGATCCGGGGCGCGAGAGGCGATAGATTGAGGAAGATTGAGCAGTTGAAGAAGATGGTCGCGGACCCCAAGAACGACATGCCGCATTTCGACCCACCGATGCCGTTGCCGCTTGATCCGGAGGTGCTGGTCACGGGCGTTGTGCCGGGGGACAGCAATGTCTTCAAGTCGACTTTGCTGCCGCTGTATCTGAACTTCACGACCACGAGCCCGGGCGGAAAGGAATACGCGCTGATCTTCAAGACGGGCGATGACCTCCGGCAGGACCAGCTGGTCGTGCAGATCATCGCGCTCATGGACCGGCTTCTCCAGAAGGAGAATCTCGATCTGAAGCTGACGCCCTATCGTATCCTCGCGACCGCCACCCTCTCCGGCGCCGTCCAATTCATCCCCTCCACGCCCCTCTCCACCATCCTCTCCAGCCCGAAGTACTCCCACTCCATCCTCGGCTACCTGCGCTTCCACAATCCGCCCCCCACCCCACTCTCCCCCGCAACCTCCGCCCTCGGCGTGCGGAAAGAAGCCATGGACACCTACCTCAAGTCCGTCGCGGGCTACTGCGTCATCACCTACCTCCTCGGCGTCGGCGACCGGCACCTAGACAATCTGATGCTCGCGCCCGACGGGCACTTCTTCCACATCGACTTCGGCTACATCCTCGGCCGCGACCCGAAGCCCATGGCGCCGCTCATGAAACTGTCGCGCGAGATGGTCGATGGGCTGGGCGGCTCTGCGGGGTTGCCGGGAAGCCAGTTCGAGGCGTTTAGGCAGTACGCGTTCACAGCGTATACCACGCTCCGACGATCGTCGAATCTGATTCTCAATCTGTTCGCGCTGATGCAGGGGGCGGGGATCCCAGGGCTGGCGGTGTTCCCCGGGCAAGAGAGTGTGCGGAAGGTAGAGGAGCGGTTCAAGCTGGATGGGACGGAAGAGGAGGCGGTGGCGTTCTTGGGGAATCTGGTGGAGAGGGAGATGGGAGCGTGGGGGCCGGTGCTCATTGATAAGTTGCATGGGCTGACGCAGGGCTGGCGGGCTTGAGGCGTGGTACAGGTGGAGAATTTCGGAGATAGCAAGGTCTAGAAGTGACCTGGGGTACGCGATCTGTAGGACTATGGACTCCGTACACGCGAGCGGCTGCTGCGCTCTGCTGATGCGAGCTCCAGGCCCCCCCAACGAGAGCGACTTAATGCCTGAAGATGTTCTGATGCGGCGAAGCAGCCCAATCCGTTGCGCGTGCCGATGCCACAAGCCTTGCCTTGACAGGGCCCTCTTCGGACGTTCCTCCACTTGCCTTAGTCCGCAAGTCCTACAGGCGTTAGTGTTCGGCCTAGCGTTATGCACTGCTTGGCCAGGCCTCCCAGGTGCGTGGCGGTTGTGATGGAGCCAGTGCTGGGCGATTGCGGGAACCGGCTGTCCTGGAATGATACACCGGCGAAGGAGTCTCCAGATGGTCGCGGCGCGGCGCAGCTATACCTGGAGCTGCGTGAGACAGCCGAGGCAGCTGGCTAACAGGGTCAGCGGGCGGAGCGGCTGCGGACGGCGGTCGACTTGGGACTGCGTCGGAAGGCGGGTAGTGGTTGATGACAACGTTCGGCTGGACATTGGCCGCAACCTGCTGGGGCGTAGGTTGTGGCGGAGTAGCGCCCTTTGGTCGAGTGGGGATACGTGCTCGCGGTGAGTCAGCTGGCTGAGTTGCGTGCCCCAGCCCTGCACCAGGGGCCCGCCGTCCACCGGGCGGACGACGCATAGCGACCAGATCACCATTTTGGTCTCGGGATCGAGGCCTCTGCTTATGGGTGTCCACACGAACGCACCACCATAACACTCCCGTGAGTATGAAGAGGCCGAAGATACCCAGCATGAAGCCGATGATGAGGCTGTTGTTCGACGACATGGCGTCACACGCCAATTGTAATAGTAGGTTCGCATCGTCCACTCCGATCGAAAGTGTCCGCGCTTATTACTGCAGTGCGGTAATGCGAACTGGTGTTTGCCTGCTGGCAAGGTCGTGGTTGCCGAACTCTGAGCAAAGCGCTTCGTCCCGGCATGTGCGCTTCGTTGCGCGCAAACTAGGATGGTTTCTGCAGGAACGAACGATTATTGTTGTCGCACAGCCGCGCAAGCCGGTTTGGTTTGTATTGACACCTGCTACGGGATACGCATAAGCTGTCATGCTGCCAGCGGAGCCTGTTTCCCGGGTGTCCGACCCGACTGGTGTGCCACATCCCCGGCGACCTCCCACAACACGACCCGCCAGATCAGAGGCTCCATTGCCCGACCCTTGCTGCCCTTCCTCCGATCACCCAGGTCGCGGGGTTCATCAGGTGCCATAGATCAAGCTAGTGTCCCGGAAGTTTGGTCGGCTACATCACCCTAGGTGCGCGGCACTCGCGACTGAGCCGGCATGCGCGTGGGGCGGAGATCCGAGGGCGGAAGCAGCGCGCGATGCCAAGGCCATGGGGCCTGCTGAAGCGGTGCCGCGTGCGGAAGGTCGGTATCATCAAGCTGAGGCGCCGGAGGAGCTTGCAACGGAGCGTGGCCCGGCATCTGCTGCTCGGGCATCGGTCCCTCAGTATGCGGCCACCACCCTCCGGGGGGCACATACCCGCCGATCGCTGCGAGCGGATTGCCCGATGCAGAACGGCCGCCTTGTGGAGATAAGGGAAGATCATAGATGCTCTCGACGCTGCGACGCCTGCGCCTTGTGAAAGTGCGATTGCACCACCAGAGGACGCCTGCCAGTACGACGAGCGCGACGAGGCCGAGCGTAAGGACGTCGAGGATGAGACAAGCGGTCGGAGCCATTGTGATCTTGTGTTGGACAATGCCTTTCCCCCAGTGCGGAACCAGTTGGTGGCGCAGTGCTATTATACCGCCGTGCTTCATGAGCGGGGCGCGGTGACTCTGGTTTGGTGTTCATGGGACAACATGCTGCTTGGAGCCAAGCATCCACGCTGGGGTTTGTGTCGCACAAGACCAGTGCGCCCCAAAAGTGCTTGCTTCGTTCACGATGGGAGTCGCAAGAACTGGGCAGGGGGGTAGGGACCGCACGCGAGAGCCTTGCGAAGCTAACGTGCTGACGCTAAGACCCATGCTGTGTTTGATGGTCGCCGTGCCAGCATCGTGCCAGCACAGCGCAGTCGAAGAATCAGCTATTGTGGCTTGATCGCAGGATCTCTGTAGCGATGTGATCCAGTCCCCGGTTCTGCTGCCGGGTAAGGTTGCTACGACCTGCCACTGTCTTCTTTGAGTCGGGGAGAGGCGGTCACACTTTGCAGCAACCCGTATGCCGGTGATCAGGCCGGAGCAGAATGCCCATTGTCGATCTCCTTCCAGTTCGGCCAATGGGACGGGTGTCTGCGAGTATACACACTTATGGTGGGGCCGAGAAATGCCAGGCGCTGAGCGTGGCATGAGCCACTTCCAAATTAAAGCAGCGAACAAGCTGGTGGTGCTAGGCACTGCCCAGCGATCATCGCTGCGTAGCTTCCACCTTCAATCGTGCTCATGGTGTGGTATCAACGCGTAAGCACTACCACCAACACGCCTCGCTCGGTGGTGACCAACTCTCCCTCTCAAGACTTGCATTTCGTGCTGGCAGTCTCTCACACACTCTCAAATTCCAGCTCATCGTCCTCGTCCTCATCGCTCGCGGCCGGCGTTCCCTGCGCTGCAATCCCGTCCAGCTCGTGCGAGTTTGCCACACCATCCGTACTCTCCCTCGCGATTCCATTCGCCGTGGATACGCCATTGCCAAGTCCAGACATTGCAGCAGTAGTCCCGTCTGCGCCTGTGACCTCGATGCGCGGGCGCTTGGCCTCCCGCTCGTCGTCCGTGGCGTTGCTGCTCGTCAGCGCTGGTGTGCTAGCGCCTGTGCTCGACGCGGGAGGGGCGGGGCGTTTGCCGTTCGAGTTCGCATTGCCATTCGCGACCCCATTCGCCATCGAAGTCGCCTTCGTGCTCCCGTTCGCGAGGCCCGCGGTACCATTCAAAGCTGGCGCAGAAGCCGTGGGCGCACTTAGGTCCACATCCGCGAAATCCCCTTCATCCTCCTCATCATCCTCTTCCTCCTCCTCCTCGGCATCCTCCCTAGCCTGCTGCTCCGCCTGCGCCTTCTTCAGCTCATCGAAATACGCATCCAAGTCCACATTCCCCGCCTCGGCCTTCTTCTCCTCCACCTTCACCTCCCCATTCCCGGCCGCCAGCCCCTCCCTCTCCAGCCGCCTCGCCGCCTCCCTCGCGCCTCCGACCGTCGGATCCCCGCTCACGGTACTCCGCGCGATCCAGTCCGGAAGCGCATTCTGCCCGGCTTCCTTCTCCCGCCGAATCTTTTGTTCAGCGGCGGCCGCGAGCCGGACCTCTTCCTCACTGTGCAGACTCACGGCGATCTTCTCCGGCACCGTCGCCAAGCCGCGGGAGGACAGCAGATTCTTCCCCGGCAGCTCGACCGTCTCCGTGCGCTGCGCGGGATTGAGATGCGTGCGCACGACCGGCCGGTGATTCGCGAGCGCGGCATCCCAGTCGTTCTCCGGCACGCTCGCGGCGTCGATGCGCTGCATCAGGGCCAGGATCTTCTC
>JAWDJV010009648.1:0-24326 GCA_033119285.1 Teratosphaeriaceae sp. CCFEE 6253
GCCACCGCGCCCGCCGGTTTGCCCGCCGCTGGGGTCCGCGGCGCGGCGGGCGCGCGGGGCGTGACGGAGCCGGTCTTGGTCGCGATGTTGCCCGCGGGGGCTCTGGGCGGGGCGGTGGCGGCTTGCGGGCGCACGGCGGCTGGGATGGGCTTCTTCGCGGCCACCGTCTGCGGCTTCACGGCCGCGGGGACGGGTTTCTTGACCTGGGGTTTGACGGCCGCGGGGATGGGCTTCTTGGCGCCCATGGGGGTGGACATTGTGATGGTCGGGTAGGGTGTGTAGATGCAGGTGGTTCGGCGAGTCGCGTGCTTGTCAGTTCCAAGAAGTAGCAATAATGCAGTATGCTAGTAGGTCTATGGAGAGGCTGGATGATGGAGGAGAAGGGGGACGACCTCGAGGGTCTAGAAGTTGGCGTGGCCGGCGTGTGGCTGTGGCTGTGGAACTATGCTACGTCAGATCGGATAAGATGCTGCAGGGTGATGGAGGTGCATGGGGATCCAGATCACGGCCGCCTCGGGCAGGCCCGACAGCCGCGGACTGCAGTAGAAAGACGTCTATCTGGAACCAATCCATCCGCCTCATCCATTTACGAGGGGATTGACATTTCGACGACGGCAAGGACGGGAGATTAGACTGTCGTGATTGGGGGTTGCTACGGCCGATTAAAGCGCTCTCCAAGCCGCATACAACGTAAACTTCTGGGGGAACAAGACTGGGAGATGCCGTGATGCCTTTCCACGACCGTCTCAGGCTGTCCAGATTGACCGAGATGGACGTTACGACCGCATCAACACATAGAACGTGAGCTTGGAACCTCCGCAAGGTGAGCTCTCAATTCGTTCACACTCACCGCTTCTTGTTCAATGTGCCCGGATGCCCCTTCGCCACGACCACTTCTTACACCATCGAGGACGCCAAGATGAGTCGGGACTATGCTAAGCAGAAGCACAAGGCTGCCTCCAAGTCGGGCGCCTTCTCCGACGAGCCCACATCGCCCGCCGACGGCCTCCCGCTCCTCCGCTGGCCCACGAGCTCCACCGCCCCTTCGAGCCAGAGACCCAGCGCCCCGACGACGCCATCGCAGTCCTTCAGCCCGACCTTCAGCTACGCCGAGTCCTTCGACAGAGATCGCCTGCCCACTGTCAGCCAGCTCAACAGCCCGCCCCACTCCCGCCACCCGAGCCGGCGCAACAGCTCCTTCTCCAGCAGTAGGTCTGCCGCGGTCGCTGGCCGCCGAGATCGCATTGACATCCCTCCCGCAGAGTTACGTGAAAGGCTGCTGGACCCGTCACTGCGCGGCGAGCACCTGAGATCGAAGCCGAAGGTCAAGAACGGTGCGTTGCCGAATTCCTCTATCGATTGATGCTGTGCTGACAGACTGCAGGTGACGTGCTCGAGAAGCCAAAGACCGGCAAGCTCACCAAGTTCTGGACGTTGGCACTCGGGAGCGACGAGGGCAGCCCGCTCCCGAGCATCTCGGAAGGTCTCGAGGCCCCTGCAGCCGAGACACCATCTCCAGCAGCGGCCAGTCTTGGCGAGAAGTTGAAGCGGGCCTTCCGCAGTCCAGCGGTCAAGATGGACTCGACACGGCTTGCCCCGGGCCCTTTCGACGGTCCAAACCGGCAGCGACAGATTCAGGATGCGCGGGACATGTACCAGACCGTGGTGCGCAACGCGGAACGCTCCAGCTCCGAGGTCCCTCCCTACGACTTCATCGAGCTGATTGGTAAGGGCGGGTACGGGCGTGTGTACAAGTGCAGGAAGCGCAGTAACGGCAGCCTGGTCGCCATCAAGATCCTCAACATCGACGACTCGGACTTCCAGGAGCACGTCCACGACAAGGACAACGCCATCGAGAGCTTCCGGAAGGAGGTCGCGATCCTGCAGCAGCTCAAGGACAACAAGGCCCAGAACATTAACCTCATCCACGACGCCTTCGACATGCACAACCAGCTGTGGATCGTGAGCGACTACTGCACCGGCGGCAGCCTGCGCACACTCATGCGCGCCAACGCGCGCAAGGGCTTCGAGGAGCACTTCATCATCCCCGTCGCGCGCGAGCTGGCCATCGCCGTGAAGAGCGTGCACGACATTGGCGTCATCCACCGCGACATCAAGTGCGCCAATGTCTATGTCAACGAGGAGGGCGACATCCAGCTCGGCGACTTCGGCATCGTGGGCGACGTGGACGATGGGTCGTCGAAGCGCCGGACCATCGTCGGCACTCCGCACTACTTGCCGCTCGAGATGCACACTTCGCGGTCGCACCAGACGGACGAAGCGTACAGTACCGAGGTGGACATCTGGTCGTTTGGTATCACGGTCTACGAGATGGCTACGGGTCAGCCACCGTATACCAATGTGCCAATGGAGCGGCTTGCGGAAGCGACCGCCAATGCTCCCCGTCTGGAGGGTGGCGACTACTCGGAGGGACTGCGCGACTTTGTTGCCTTCTGTCTGAATGGCGATCCCAGAGAGCGTCCGTCGGCGGAAGAAGTGTTGAAGCATCCTTACATCGCAGACACGACGCAGAAATACCCGACCAGCGGATTGGTCAAGCTCATCGAACGGTACGCAGTCTGGGAGTACGGCGGAGGGCAACGGCAGTCGCTGTTCTTTGCTGGCGGCGCCGCGGCACCCGTCGTGCCCGACGACCCAGCAGAACCCGAGGAGGACGACGCTTTGGACTGGAACTTCAGCACCTCCGACAGCTTCAACGCCGACTTCGGCCGCCGCATGAGCCAGATGATCGGGACGCACGACTTCGCGGACCCGCACTTCGAGGCGCCTCCCGGCGCGGGCCTGCCGCCCCTCGTCACCAAAGACCTGTCGCGCCTCGAGGAAGTCGAGCAGCACTTCAAGGAGCTCAGCGCGAACCGCGGCGAGCGCTCGCTCGACCGCCTCTTCCATCCTTCCGAAGACACGCCCTACGAACTCCACACTCCGGTGGACAACGACGACAACATTTCAGAGCCGCTGTCCGACCTCCCGCTGCGCAACCTCTCCGGCACGGGGCCCTTGCGGGAGAGCCTGATCGACCTCGACGACGTTGGCGGGCTCGACCTGACGGTGCCGACGTTCAACTTCGACTTCGGCGACGTGCCGACGCTGAAAGCGCGCACGGGTCGCCAGGCGGGGCGCGAGGACGAGGCGGCGGAAGAGGGGGAGGAGTACGGGTACAGCGGCACGAACGGCCCGGATCCCCGGCGCGGGACGATGGAGTGGAGGTTCCCCGCTGGGGAGGAGGTGGTAGAGAAGAAGCGCGCGACGATGGACTGGACGTTCCGGACTGCGGTACCCGCCGAGCCGGGGGACCCCGAGCCCTCGCTCCAGCTGCCTCCCACCGGCGTAGAAGGGCTGCCCGCGGGGTTCCGCCCGACGCTGAAGCACACCACCACCGAGCCTGTGGGGCACTTCAACGACTTCCGGCACCCTGCGCACCCTCTCCTGCCAATGCCGACCTCCTCCTCCTCCTCCCCCACGCGGGACTCAATGGCCTCGATGATCGATCTGGACCTGGGCCTGGCGGACCCGAGCGAGATCCCGCGGCCCTCGACCGCGGGCTCCGCGACCACGGACCTGACGTCCGGGAACCCCTTCGATCTGGAAGACGACCCGGCGCAGAATGCGCGGGACCGCGACCGCTTCTCGCACCACAAGCTCTGGCAGTCCGAGGGCGGCGGCGGCGGCGACGCGGGGCGGCAGGGCCAGCGGCGCAGCTACAGGCGCATGCCCATGCATTCGCGCGGGAGCAGCTTGACGAGTGATGCGGAGGACTCATCGTCGGCGGAAGAGCGGCTGGACCGCGGGGCCCGGGGGAGCGGCGGCGGCGGGGTGTTCGGCTACGAGTACGGCTACAGTCGCCAGGACCACCCGCACCCGATCGTCCCGCTCGCGCTGCCGGAGGAGGAGACGGGGCTGGACCACTGGCCGAATTTCGGTTCGAATTCGGGTCTGGACGCGAGCCCGCGGTTCCCCGCTGGCGCGACGGACGCGCAGCGGCCGCGGGATGCAGACGAGCTGTCGTCGTCGCATCAGCAGCAGCAGGAGCAGACAGGCCAGCGCGGCCACGGCGCCTCGCCCAGCCCCCACCCAACCTCCGGCGCCTACAACGGCAGTCCCCAACCCTCCAGTCCTCCGCCGCGCGAACTCGAGTTCCCGGACCCCGTGGCGCCGCACGCGGACGCGCTGCGCGAGGCCGCGGACGCGGCCGTCGTGCTTGCCGAGCTGGACCGGCTGCTGGACGACTTTGGGGGCTGTCTGCGGGCGACGGGGAGGGCGCTGCGGGAGCACAGCGGCGTGGGGCGGGGGGGTGGGGGTGGAGATGGGATTGCGGAGGGGGAGGGGTCGTCGGGGACGGATGAGGGGTTCGAGAGTAGTGGGACTGGGGCTACGACGGCGCCGGGGACGGGAGACGAGGATGGATTCTGAATGAGTGGTAGGGGCGCGTTGGCGGGCAATGGGGGGGAGGGGTGCACGGCACCTGTTGTCATCGCAAGGCGTTTGATGGGTAGGGGGGAAAGAGCGTCGCGAGGCGCGAGGCGCAGAAGGGAGGCCGGGGGCGAGATACGAGCTGGGGAGTTGGGATGACACCCTTGGCCCACTTGGTGTCCACGCTGTGGTCTACGCTAGCTTCGCGGTCAAGCGGCTTGACCTGATCCTTCTGCAGCGGGGGACAGTCCTGCCGTCTCGCCTTGGTCCGATGAGTAGTCACCTGGCAGCGAGATCTGAAGGGGCGCGCTGTCCACCAACTTTCCTCTGCCGCATCTCGTCAAGCTGCCTGACCATGTAGATGTCCATTGCCCATGATCACAATCGGATCGCAGGCGCGACAGAGATCGGACCGGGCACTGCTAGGATGAGGATCGAGGATCCGATATGCTCCGAGCATGGGCTGATGCTCATGACATCCTGGAGGTGGAGTGTGTGTCTGTCGCTGCCAACGCATGCGCCGTCCATCCGGCTCGATGTCTGATGTTGCGAGAGGAGAGTGAGGCTGCCACCGATGGCAATGCTCAAGACCAGGTTACCAAGGAAGCTACTTGGGTTGCATGGGATCGATATGATTATTGTTGGGGTTTGGATGTGGGAAACGTAGCGGGGTCCACCTGTTCCTCACTGCTTGGTGGTGCAAGATCCAGGGATCCTTATATTGCGAGTTTCTCACCACACTGATGCCTCGGCCCTCTACGACGACACGCCACCGTCCCCCCCACCTATCGACCCTCTCCTCTTCTCCTGCCACTCCGCGCTGCCCATGGCACTGATATCATACCCGTTCGCCACCAGATACTCCCGGAACCGGACATCCTCGCTCTCAATCGTGTCCTGCTCGATAGCCGGCAGCCAGAAGACCAGGAAGGCCGAGAAGAAGCACAGCGCGCTGGCGACGTAGAAGGGGTACTGCCCGCCGTGCAGCGTACCCGCGCCGCCGCCGTCGGCCTCGATGACGGGGAACACGTAGCCGCCGACGAAGGCGCCGATCTTGCCTGTGGCGGCCGCGACGGCGTAGTACTGCCCGCGGATCCCGGTCGCGCAGGTCTTGCTCGCGACGAGGCCGATGTTGTCGCCGGGCCCTGCGGCCGGGGTGGGATGGTCAGCGGAGGTACTGGGATGGTGGTGATGCAGGAGGCTCACCCATCTCGCCCAGCATCAGGAAGACGCCGTACACGACGACGAAGGCGCCGATGTACTCGGGCTTCTGCAGCCACTCGTAGCAGCCCGACATGATGAAGCCGAGCACGCCCTGCAGCGCCACGAAGATCATCAGGGCGCGCTTGGGACCGAGCCAGTCGGAGGTGAAGGAGCCGAAGATCGCGCCCGGCTGGTGGGAAATCAGCGAGCGTGCTTGCGCGCAGAGTCCGAACAGGGCTCACCAGGTAGAAGAAGTTGACGAGGCAGGACCAGCCGAAGGTTTGCCACAATGCTGCGTTAGGCTGAATGACGGAGATCCACTTCGAGGAGTAGATGGAGAACGGGTAGGTCAGGAAGCTGCGCCAATGTCAACCGGCCAACTCTGCGCCACGTGGTGAGGTGTTGACCCACTCGTAAATGAACCAGATCATCGCCACGAGGATGAGTCGCGGCCAGTAGAACTTGATCGCAAGCCAGTAAGGGGTCTTGCCGTGGCGGAAGGCCTCTCTCGACACGGACTCCGGCTCCTTCAGCTTCAGGCGGAGGTACATCAGCGAGAGCGGCGGGATGACTCCCAGCCCCAACGACAGACGCCAGACGAGCCCCAGGTCGTTCGGGCGCGCGGCCGTGATGATCATCGGGACGAGCGTGCCGATGACGAAGCCAAAGTCGATCTGGGTGTTGGTGAACAGGCAGAACCAGCGGTTGCGATGGCCCGCCTTCATCTCCCCGGACGCTTCCGCGCATCCCACGGAGCCCGCGGGATACTCGCCGCCGATGCCGATGCCGAGCAGGAAGCGATACGCGGTCAGCGCCGCGAAGAGGCCCGCGTGCGTCCCGCCCGCGCCCCAAGATCCCGCGCTGAGCGCCGCGAAGACCGTGAGGATGACGGTCGAGACGATCAGACTCCATTTCCGCGAGTAGTGGTCGCTCGTGTAGCCGAAGACCAGCTGGCCGAGGACCGTCCCCGCGAAGGCGATGGAGGAGACGTTCTGCGCGGCCGAGCTTTTGGCGTAGGAGTCCGGGTAGAGCTTGCCGAGGATGGTGTTGACGGGGCCGATGACGGACTGGAGGTAGCCGTCGCTGAAGAGGCCGGCGCCGCAGGCCAGGGCGGGCCAGGTGCGCTCCCAGCGGGATTTGGAAGTCGCGTCCAGCGGGGCCTCGAGGTCTGGCGAGGGCGACGAGTGGATGTCGCCGTCGTCTTTGTGTTGCGCCTTGTCCATGCTGGGCCAGACACACCCTGAGTGCCAAGCAGCGTGATCGAGGTGGAAGTTCGGGTGGTGTTGATGGGCTAAGAGAGCAAGACCTAGAGGGAGGATGGAACTCACGCGACTCTTATCTAGATTGGCGATGCGGGAAATTTGATCTGCGTGACCTCGCCTCCACTGTCCAGTCTCGGTCTTGTCCACTCACAATGCAGGAGCTGGCAACGCACAAGCCGTGACAAGCTTTGCTAAGCCTTCTCGTCGGAGTCTTATCGCGCTTCGACCAGGAAATGATGAACATGTCGCCGAGTCGTGCGGGGAGGCCACTCCATGACGATCGAGTCTGTGCGCGATGACATCGAGCCCAGGTGTCGATCTTCGGCGACGACACGCGCGTGCATTTACACGGGCGAGGGCGAGCGGCGAGGCACGCAGATGTTCGCATGCGGCTCACCGTCTTGCAGAACGCGAAGCCTCGGGAAGCAGGCCGCGGAAGCAGGCCGCGGAAGCAGATCGTCACGTCAGCCTACACATGCGGGCCGCTGCACTGGGATCGCTTCGAAGCCAGCGACGGCTTCGCTTCACGTCATGATTTCCCGCGTGCTGTTCCTGGACCGCACGCCTCCAATCACTCATTGACGGTCTACACCCCGAACTTCTGGCGTCGACATCTTTCGTTCTTGATTCACGACCAGCTCCGAGAGTACCCATGCTTGAACAGATACAGCAATCCACCGTGCTATTGGGTTACTAGCATTCTCGTGGATCCGTCTCTGCAGCCACCGGAGGGGCTGGATGGACTCGAGTTCGAGCTTACGATCGTGAAGTCGAACACCACAAGCTCCGCAAGCTCGCGGAGAAGATCCGCTGGACGACACGACGCATTCAGGCTGGCCTTGAGGTCGACGCTGCATCTGAAGCGGAGGAAGCTTTCGAGGCTCACGATGAGGTCGAGGACAAGGCGATGGTGTTACCGAACGTTGGCGATGCAGCTGCTGCCTGCCCACGAAAAGTGATCCCGTCTAATCTGTAAGCCTTTGTGATGCTCGTGTTTGGATATGCAACGTCAATAGGGGGGAGACAGCCTGGTGTTTGGTGGCGGCCAGGGGCGGTGACGAAGCGCTCTGGCATGTTCGGCGAAGCAGTTTCATTGTTGTTTCGACCATGTAAATGAGCGGACGGCCGCACTGGCCCCTGCTTCAACCAATACCCGCTGCGATAGCCTTTCACCTCGTCACCGTCTCGGCACACTCAAAGACGGAATAAGCCCGCTTACGCCGACAGACTTTGGAAGCTCGGAATCAACCACCCTGGTTGCTCAGGCAGACGCAGTCACAGCAGAGACACGCTCGACGCCCAGCCTCTTGAAGCCACCCTTCTCAGCGACCTCCTGCTGCAACGCGACCATGCGCTTCTGATCACCAGTCGGATCAGCTTGCTCGCCCTCCGAAGCCCATTCCAAGAACTCGTTCTGCAAAGCGATGGGGAGAAGTGTCAGCACATGTCTCACCTTCCGTACTCTCCCACCCATCAGTGTCTTACCGTGTAGTTGGGCGTGAAGCTTTCGTCCAGTACGCCCAGCCTCTTGCCGTAGCGGGTCACCTTCATCCAGTCACGCTCCACGTTCTTGAGGTCCTTCGAGAAGTAGGCATAGCTGCGCTCGAAGATCTTGCGGTTGAGCGAAGTACCCATGGCCGGCTTGAAGTCGACATACTCCGCCCATGCGGTCTCCGGCTCCGCAAGCACGAAGTCGGTAGCCTTCTTGACGGCGCGCATGAAGGCACGGACCTGCAGCGATAGGCGGGAGGGTTAGCGGCTGTTTCAAACAGACTCCAAGGGTTCAACCGTCTCAGCATACCTTGTCCGGGTTCTCGGAGATGAACTTCTCGTTGCCAATGTAGAGGATGGAGCAGAAGCAGCAGCAACCCAGCTCGGCCAGCTCGTCGATGCGAAGCATCTGAACGTCACTCTTCGGACGGCCTTGCGCAGTGAGCCACTCCTCAAGCTCGACCATCTGCACGTTCTCGAGGCCAATACCAGCATCGATCTCGCCCTTGATGATGGCCCTGGAGACATTCATGCCGCAACGGACAGCCGTGTAGTCAGTTGGAGCCATGCCGTAGTGAGAGGTGAGTTCGTCGATTTGGATCTGGGCGAACGTTCAGCGCGTGGATCGATGGCACGATACTGTCATTGAGCGTCCACCTTGCCGAATTCGCCCACGTAGCCGATCTTCTTGCCCTTGAGAGTGCGGAAGTCGGTCGTAATACCAGAGTCTTTCAGGTATACGACACCGGTGAATGGCTCGTCGAGAAGAGAGCCGATTGAAAGGACCGGGAAGTTGCGGGCTTTGGCCTGGATATCTCAGCAGTTTCCCACATACCACTTCCATACGCCTGAGCACATACAGCCAAAGTGTGGATCATGGCTTTGAAGCCCAAGTCTACTTTCTCGGTTCCAATGATCTCGGTGACATCCTGTTCATCGGTCAGGCTCAACTAGCCAGCCAAATAGTCGCTCAGTAGCCCAGCACCCACGCTAGGGTCGTTCGGCTCAAGCAGAGCGACTTTGATACCCTCGTCCTTGAAGTATCCCTTCGCCTGAGAGAGGTACAGCGGCGCATGGTACGGCGTGGCGTGCCTGATCCACATCAGCACGACCACTCGTACGTTGTCCTCCGCAAGCGGTTGTCACACCAGTTCGTCAAGAACGTGATCTTGTCCGTCGACATGATGGCGGTGCTGCTGCGTGTCAACAAGTCCTCGACACATGAAGGGCGAGAAGAAGCATGTCCCTGCGCAGGCATTGCCCTGATTCAGGTTCGAACGGTTTGAAAATCTCAGCCCAGCCAGCGTCAACTGGCCGAGCACCCGTCATGCACGTGTAGATGTGGTACCTGTATCAGCCATCCGGCAATGAGTCGTGCCTGCGAGCAGCGACATAGTCTTTCTTCTCTGCAATCCCAGATCTCGTACCAATGCGTTACTGTCCCGTGAGGTGTTCAGGTCGTTGTTGAATGCGTGATGTTCTTCGCCTGCGAATGTAACTGCGAGTGTACAAAACGCCCAATCGTCTCTGCTGGCCACTCGACTTCATATCACTCACAACAGCAGCAGCAATGGCAAGCTCTCACGCCTGCATCCGCTCGCGGGGTAGCTATGAGTTAAGGTTGGTGAGCTTTGCGCTTGACGCAAGAGATCCACGTCGAAGGTGTGCTATACGTAGTTCTCCGCGGCCGGATGAGCTTCGAGCTGCGCTACGCGTAGTGATGCAGAATGTCACAGCCTTGGCAGTCACAATAGGTCAGTCACAGTCACTATTAGCCCTATCAAATAATAGGTTACTATAACTTACCCCGCAGTATAGTAAGTCTAGCTTAAGAATAGCCTAGTCTTACTCCAAGGGGCCTAGAATTGCCGGGCCTATACGCTAAGCCTTAGCGTATAGGCCTTAGGTATACTAAACCTTAGCGTTTCGGCCTTAGGCCGGATAGTTATAGGCTAAGAAATACCCTAATAGATAAGATTAGTATAGGTAGGGATAGTAATAGTTACGGTATTAGTTACTACTAGAGAATGTTATAGTTACAATCTAGCTAATTAATCCTAAAACTATTATAATTTAACAATACTACCTACGCGTCTAGAGACCTATAGTTAACGACATTGGAGCAATAGGAAGATATAAATAACGCGCCTATAGGGGATAGGTATAGATTTGAGACACGTTAAATTAATTGCTTAACCTTTCTTATATATATAGTAGCGTAATATACACTAAAATAGAACTATCTTAATAGGCTTATATTAACGTTTATCTACTTATATACTATAACTAGCTTAGGAATAGTATAATACTAATAATAAATTTAATTTATCCTAATCTAGTAACCTATATAGTTCTATATAGATTACTATAACTTTATAGACGGTAAACTCTTTTATAGCTATACTATCTTAGATAAAAAACCTCCCTTCTCTTATATTATAATTAGTATTAATAGTCCCCTTATTCTTATATTTACTTTAAGTAATAGAAGCTATTATATAACTACTTAAACCTTAACTTAATTAAGTCTATAATCTTCTTCTTTATCCTTCTTAATATTACTTAATATCTCTCTTTTATTTTCTTTATAATACTATACTATATAGAGATTTTTTAGTATAGTATTTATATACTATAGAATATATATTACTAGATACGAGATCCGTTATAGGACTACTAATTAAAAAGAAGAAGATTATCTACTTAATTCTAGGAACTTAGAAGAAAGGATCTCTATATATAGAGTTAGAAAGACCTAATAATGTAATATAGGGATATCTATAGTAAAGCTATCTTAAGGTAAATAGAGCGTATCTATTACCAAAGGGTCTTCCTCTAGACCCTCGGGTAATTTCTAGGTATATTTACTCTATCTATAGAGAGGCCCTTTCTTCTAAGGTCCTCTAATTAAGTAGATACTCTTGTTTTTTTCGGCCGGTAGTCCTTATAGAGAATGTCGTGTCCCGTAATAAGACTTATATATAAGAGCTAGACTAGGACAAATTAACTCTATTATTATACTTTTTATTTATATTATAAAGTAAATTTTTAGCTATTATATAACTCTATAAGGTTAGTAAGTAGAGTAAGCCGCTAGCGAGTAAATTATGCGGCGCTACGGCCTACGCTTTCTACCAGCGCAATAACTATAAACTCTGTGTTCGGGAGGTCGGAAGGGTCTTGAGTTCGGAGGGCACGGGAGCGCTAAAACGTCGTTACTTGCTTGCATAAGCGAGAGCTCCTAGAAATGCACATTGGGATCACTCACTCATCGAATCACTGTGACACATGGACCATACCGGAGTCCGCATGTTGATGCGTTGCGGTTATACGGAGTGAGACGCCGCGGAGCAATCAAAGTAGCGCCACTGTCATGGTGATGATATGTCCTCGCCCTACACATCTTCTCCGAGTTCTCAACCCAACCACAAGACTGGGGTCGTTCTCCATCATTGCTGCCTCGCGTAACGATGCCGGTCGCCTCGATGACCGCGCAACAACGACCCCATTCGCAAGGCAAGCCGACTGTGCCGGCTTCGTGATGGCGATAGACTGGGTTTCGACGGCGACGGCGTCCTGAAGGCCTTGGAAAGTGTCACGCGCATACTGGGCCCTGAGATCATTAGAGCGGGACTCAATCCAGATGCGGACTGGAAGAAGATCGACCGGTTGATGATCGAAATGGATGGAACGCCAGACAAAGGCAAGCTCGGCGCAAACGCCATCTTGCGAATCGGCATGGCAGCCGCGCGAGCAGGTGTGGCAGCACGCCGCATTCCCCTATGCCAATACAATACAGACGATTTAGGTACACTGTCAAAAGACTTCGTGTTGCCCGTGCCGTTCATGATTTTCTTGAACGGGGTTCGATCGTAGTGGCGATCTTATGGCCTTTCTGGAATTCATGATTGCGCCAACGCATACGACTTCCTTAGCTCACAAGGATGCATGATCGAGTTGCATTAAGTGGTAGGTCAGGCTGAAAGGTGGATGGTAGATGCGGAGTTGAAGTACGTTGTTGCATCGGATAGTTAATGTCCGGTCTTAGTGATTCCTCCAAGCCCACGCGGCAGCAGTTAGGAAGGTCACAGAGTGCGACTATGAAGTCGGTTGCGTTGGTACAGAGTCGCTAAAGTATCAAACAATATCCGTCGCTTCAGCTAGGGTTATCGTCCCGACTCACGCGTACACGATGCCAGGCGTTGGCAAGATTGCCACGGAAGTTATACGTGGGTTCGAACGTATCTGGTTGCACGTTGTAGCTGTCGTCGGTGGCCTTGACGCAAAACTTCCTGGATATTTGTGTGGCAGGTACAACTGCTCTCCACTGCTTCCATGCCCAAGCGCGGCGATCTTCCGGTGATCCAGATGCGGCCATCTTGGCTCCGTCCTCCTGCAGTTGCGCTTGCAACCAAGTATGACCGTTGTCGGGGCTGACGTCTACACGCACAATGTGCCGGCCACCGCCAGCAAAAGCGTACCCCTCGAGCACCACTGCATCCTCGTCAAGGCCGTAGACTCGCGCGAGGGCACTGTCCTGGAGCTTGTCGGCTTTGACTTGGCGCACGGAGGTGATGGCGGACTGCACAGGTGTCTCTTGAATAGCGGGCGCAGCGTCCCAGTCGATTTGGGAGGCGCGGACATTGGGGCCAAAGCACTTGTAATCCCTGCGTTGCCATTGCGATGTCGATTCCTCGTCCGAGACTACAATCTTGTTCAGCCACTTGACGCTGCGGGCAGCCACATGACCAGGCACGAGCGCTCGAAGAGGGAAGCCGTGGTCGCGAGGCAGAGGCTGGCCGTTCATGCTATACGCGAGGAGCACGTCGCCATGCCGATTGACAGCTTTGTCAATCGGAATCGAGGCGCCATAAGCTTCAGCACCAATGAGCTTTACATGCTTGATCTCTTCGTCCGGATCTTGCACGTCGAGGCCAGCATCAGCGAGGACATCGCGCAGTCTGACTCCAGTCCACGTAGCAGTACTGATGGCTCCAGCGCCCCATTGCAGACCGGTCGTGGGTCGAGAAGCCTGCGTCATGTGCGACCGGCGGTTGCCGGAACACTGTAATGTGGCAGTGATGGTGTGTTCTTTGAACTTCTTCCGGAGGTCTGCAACGGTATACTCCTTTTCCTCTCCATCGAAGAGCTCGATGGTTAGACGGTGCGAGTCAGCGTCGCGCACTTCGGGAACCCAGAGATGATTCCGCACGTAGAATTTATCGGCAGGCGTGATGTAAGAACCCAGCGCGCTTTCCGGGGTTTCGGAGTTGCATGGCCGCGCGCTGTGCTGGATCAAGGCTGGGTCGCGCTGCGGATCATTTCTAAAGGGGTGTTCCACCTGCCCAGTAGGGGCCTTCCCATCTACCAGGTCGCGTGGGTCAACCTTGCCGATGAAGTACTGTTCCAGGATGTCGTACACGTCTTGCTTCTGATGGATGGTGAATATTTTCCAGTAGGGTTCCAGGCTGCCCCCCGTAGCGCGCAATATGACCTCGCCGCCAGGGTGGTTGGGCACCCAATCTGTGATATCGTACACTCTATCTCCACGGAAGACCCAGTACGTGTCGGCGGTTCGGTTGTGCTCGTGGATTTCGTCCAGGCGAATCAGACGCTCTTTTGGCGGGAGTTCATCCAGTGCTTCGGCAAGCACCGGTCGAGAAGTTATCACAAAGCTATATGCCAGACCTACAGTGATGGCAATGACCAGGGCCGAGCTAGCAGGCGTCCGGTTTCGAGTAGTCTGCGATGGTGTGGCATGAGGCTTGATTGGCGCGCTTCCTGAGTGGAAAGCGCGCTCACGTTCGACGCGTGTCAACTGGGAACCGCGAAAGATTGGTGCTCGCCAGCTTCCGGGGATCTGTCGATTTGCGCGCAACAGCTTTGCCATCCAGCTCGCCGCACCCATGACGTGCAAGGGCCAAAGAGGCGAAACGCAGAGGGCGGGATGGAGATGAACCCAAGCAGCACAGAAGACGGGGCGTCGCGGTATATATCCGACGCGTTGTTGACCGATCGCCTATTCTTCAACGTTTGTGGGGTCCGCCGACGACCTTTCCGCGCTCCCAAGAAGTGCATTAGCGCTTCCGTCTTCGCCGCCCGAATCACTTGGTCCCCGAGCTCGCCGAGTTCCTGCATTGCGTACCTACTTCGCGGAGGAAGAGAGGCCTACAAGGAGCCTTAGTAGCACCTTCGCGTTAGGCTATTGTCGACTAATATAATATAACTATATTGAAAGGTATAGACAAATAAAGTTAGTACCTAAAATATTGACTAGCTACTACTACCTAGGAAGCTAGCTATTATATAAGCTTAAGTTCTATTATTTATTATATATAGTTATAAGCTAATAGCTATAATAGTAGGCCTAGAGATAGGTATAGATATATAACAATAAAAAATTAGTTTATTCTAATCTAGCTTCTATATATAGGTCTATACAACTTACTTTAACTTAATAAATAGTAAATCTTTAATAGTTATATTACTTTAAATTAAGACCCTCTTTTTCTTTAAATAATTATTATTATTAGTAATGTCCGTGTTCTTATAATTACTTTAAACTTTAACTTAACTAAGCTTAATCTCTATTTCCTTATACTCTTATTATTACTTAATATCCTTCTCTAACTTCCTTTATTATATTATAATATTTATAGATTCCTATATATAATATAGAAGACTCTATATTAGTAACTTACTCTATTAAGCGTCCGCTTTAGCGTATAGAGTAAAATATTACAATCTAATAAAGTTATCTTAGTATAGTAGAGCTTAGCTAGCCTTAGCTAGTATAAAGATATAAGGATAGATATACTTCTTTCTCTATATTAATAAACTTAATAAATATCTCTAAGTATTTTACTAAGCATTAGTATATAAAGACCTTTTAACTAGATTTAAATATAATTTAAATACAACTATCTATATAGATATCTATTAAAATGTATATAAAGGAGATTTATGTATTATAATCTTACTTAATATACTCTATATACTCTATAACTATAGAGTAATAAAGTAATAAAGTAGCTCTAGTTATATAACTACTTTTGCTCTATATATTAAGTCTAGATGCCTAATAGAGTAAATTGCTTATATAGAGTCTTCCGCGCTAGGTATTATAATGTTTATAATACTATTATTATAGTACCCTTTATAATTTATGTATTTAGTATCTATTACTTTAATAAAGAAGAATTCACTAACTTTAAGGCTTAAGGTATGAATTACTAGATAAAGGCCTTCCATCTAATCTCCATACATAGACTCTATAAATATCCTCATACCTATCAATCCCACTATACAAAATCCTGGTCGCGGAGCCCCGAGGTCGTGAACTTAGACACGGGAGGCAAACATCTTTCACAACGGTACGGCGACAGAGTGATGGAGAGAAGCAGTGGGAGCAGAAGCTTGACAGCAGACGCCGTATAATGCATCTTCGCCATGTAGCACTGCAACGATACCGCCAGCTGGCCCGTCGCTACCCGGTCCTCCGCCGCCTCTCGATTGTAACAACTTTCCTCACGCTGCTATGGACCTATGCCCTATTCTGGGGTGAACGCACCACTTTCGCCCGGCACATCGATGCCTGCGCGTGGGACAAATGGGAACAATGGCCGTCGGACGCCACACCGCACCGTCTGGTCTTTGTGGCCGACCCGCAGCTGGTCGATCCGCATACGTACCCAGGACGGCCATGGCCGCTGTCGAGCCTGACGGAGACCTACACCGATCTCTACATGGGCCGCAATTTCCGCCTGATCAACGCGGAGTTTGACCCGGACTCCATTGTGTTCCTTGGGGACCTCTTTGACGGTGGCAGGGAATGGGCGACAAACAGAGCCGTACCGTTGAAGTCGCCTATCATACAGTCATTGAAGGCGACTGGCGCACGTCCGAAACACGACGGGTCTAAGAAGGGGCAGCAGGACACCGGGTTTGAGCAGGTGGAGAAGGATGGCAGGAAGCTGTTCGTGATTGGCAACGATGGTGAGCAGAAGGGGCATGAGAAGCGGAGCATGGACAGCTATAAGAAGGCCATTTCCATGCCGCACAACCATCGCATCGACAAGAAGGATCACTGGCTCACCTCCGACGGCCGCGACCTGAAGGAGTTCGTTCACGGTGAGGACGGGAGGTGGTCAGCTTGGGGCCCAAGCCAATGGGCAACGGACTTTGCGCGGTTCGGACGGGTCTTCTTCGACGCCGATCAATTGTACCCACGTGCCGACCGGCAGATGCACGCCGCGTTCGAAGTGGCAACGGACGAAGTAAGCATCGAAAACGGCGCGCACGACGTTACCTCTCAGCAATATGCCACCTCCGGCGGCAAGCCACGGCGAGTCATCGCCAGCCTACCAGGCAATCATGACATTGGCTTTGGCAGACTCGTGCAGCTACCAGTGCGAGACCGCTTCCAGATGCTCTTCGGCGAGACGGATCGCATTGACGTGATTGGCAATCACACTTTCGTTAGTGTGGACACACCCTCACTGTCGGCCACCGGACAGTTCTTATCCGAGGGCGGCGAGACGCAGCCGGAGAAGGCTGTGGACCTTGAGCACATATGGAATCCCACGATGGACTTTCTGGAGAACATCCGTGCACCTGCCGACAAGGCAGTCAGTGGCGCTCTGCAGCGATACTACCCTGATCAAATTGTGCAGCGAGGTCACGACCATGTCGTCGCCGACACGCGTGATGCCGCTGAGCCGGTGTTGGCTCGCGATGCTATCGAGAAACCTTCGACGGCGGCCCTAGAATTACCGGTCATCCTTCTCACGCACGTACCTCTCTACCGCGATCCCGACACCAACTGCGGCCGCCTCCGTGAGCGCGGTCCTTCGATCCGCGTCGCAGCGGGCTACCAATACCAGAACGTCATCACCAAGGCGCTGTCGAATGCCCTCATCAACTATGTCTCCGCCGCCGGCGACATCGCGCACATTTTCTCCGGGGACGATCACGACTACTGCGACGTGTCGCACCGCTACAACGTCGTTCCCGGTGGCCAGACGAGCAAGGCCGGCAGCACTATTAAGAGCTCGAGACTGTCGAACGTGAGGGAGATCACGGTTAAGAGTTTCAGCTGGGCCATGGGTGTGCGGAGGCCAGGCTTCCAGCTTGTGAGCCTCTGGAATCCCGTCGATGCCAAGGGCAAGACTGTCGGGACGCCGTTACCGACTGTGCAGTCGCGCCTCTGTCTGTTGCCAGACCAGCTGAGCATCTTCATTGACTACGCGCTGGTGCTCGGCGTGACGCTGACGGTGTTGCTGCTTCGCGCCATCGCCGTCGGTCTGCGATACGACCCGGACGCGGCTGACGAGGAGAGCGAGCCGGACAGTCCTGCGGCCGGGCTCGTCCTGCCGCGCTTCCAGCCGAGTGCAAACGGCGCCGCCAATGGCTTTACAGTACCGAAAAGCAATGGCAGCGCGGCGAAAGGTCGGCATCGCGCCTCATCCAGCTCGGTCTCGAACAAGAACGGCAACAGTAATGCCGCTCTAGGAGTTCAGCGCAGCTACCATGCTCGCACACGCTCCGTCTCCCCCGCTCTCGGCGCCTACACGCCGGACCATATCAGCAAGGCACCGTTCACGTCGTCGGAGCACAACGGTCCGCTCATCGAGAAGGCTGGGTATTACCCGCAAGTGCGATGGGCGGATCCGGCAGACGAGGATTCGGATGAAGAGAGCCATATCGGTGACGTAGATGCGGCGGACGACGACAGTCAGGCGAAGTGGAAAAGGAGGCGGCGGACACCGGGGAAGGCGCGGAAGGCGGTGGAGGAGTTCTTCGTGAGTCTGCTGGTCGTGGGCGCGCCGGTCATGGGGTGGTACATCTGGCTTCTGAGGCATGGGTGAGGTGAGCCCGTAGATACCACGATGTCAAGATCCTCGTGTGCGTGCCGTGCGACACGCCTTCTCCACATACAGATACGCAACTGTTCGTTGGCCTGTCAATGAGCGTATGCTGCGCTGTGCCCACGCGCCAAGCACGACCAGCGACGTGTTAAACATCTTTGAAATCAGCACGGCGTGCTTGTGGACTGCTCCAGTGACTGACCCGTCATTCACTGCTGGTCATTGCCGCAGTTGACCCGAGAGTCGAGAGGCTGCAATGAGAAGTTGCATGACTCGAGCAGCAAGATTGACGATGATGGAAGGTCGTAGAAGGCGGCACTTCCCGCGCGTTGACTTGGCGAGTGAGGGCGCTTGCCGTGAGAGCATCGTGCATTTGTAAAGTCCGGCGTCGCAAACAAAACAGGCTCTGCGAAAACGACTACTTCAACATTCAACACTGGACCAGGGCATCCTCTCCACCCCCGGACTACCGTCAGGAAGCAGCCTCGACTGTGGTAAGCGGATCCGCCGTCACTCCGACCCGGCGACCTCGATCGCTGCGGCAGCCTGGCTCGGCAGCTTTCCCTTCATGCGCTGACCCCTGTGAAGCCACGGACACTCGTTCACAGTGCACGACACCATTGCCACACCCCAAGACATACCCGCGAGTTTAAGCTCGAGTCCGCGAAACAGTCCGATAGGAACCTAGCAAGGCCTTATCCAACCACTCACGCCACTTCACAATGGTCAAGGAGACCGCGTTGTACGACACGTTGGGCGTGGCTCCCGACGTCGACGATGCCTCGCTCAAGAAGGCCTACAAGCGCGTGGCCATGAAATGGCACCCCGATAAGCATGGCGGCTCGGAAGAGGCGAAGACCAAGTTCCAGGAACTCTCGGCAGCCTTCGAGATCCTCGCCGACCCCGACAAGCGAGCCACCTACGATCAGTATGGCAAGGAGGGACTCGAGGCCGGCGGACCAGGCGGCATGGGCGGCGGCATGAACCCCGAAGATATCTTTTCACAGTTCTTCGGCGGCGGCGGTGGAGGCTTCGGCGGCATGTTTGGCGGCGGCGGCGGCGGCATGCGCCAGCAGGGCCCGAAGCAAGCGCGGACGATCCACCATGTCCACAAGGTCAGCCTGGAGGATGTCTACCGCGGCAAGGTGAGCAAGCTGGCGCTGCAGAAGAGCGTCATCTGCCCCAAGTGCGACGGCCGCGGTGGCAAGGAGGGCGCGGTCAAGACGTGTGCGGGTTGCAATGGGCAAGGCATGAAGATCATGATGCGCCAGATGGGCCCCATGGTCCAGCGCTTCCAGACCGTCTGCCCCGACTGCAACGGCGATGGCGAGCAGATCCGGGATAAGGACCGGTGCAAGCAGTGCCTGGGCAAGAAGACCATCATCGAGCGGAAGGTGCTGCATGTGCACGTCGACCGCGGCGTGACGAGCGGCACCAAGCTCAATTTCCCGGGCGAGGGCGATCAGATGCCCGGCGTGGCGCCGGGCGATGTGCAGTTCGAGATCGACCAGAAGCCGCACAACCGCTTCCAGCGCAAGGGCGACGATCTCTTCCATCACGCCGAGATTGACCTCCTGACTGCCCTGGCCGGTGGCGCCATCTACATTGAGCACCTGGACGAGCGGTGGTTGACCGTCGAGATCATGCCTGGCGAAGTTATCTCAAATGGTACGTTGCGCAATCTTTGCCCTCAATATCGACTCGGGTGTATTGTCCTTGGCACTTGCTAACATCGTTGTTCACAGGTGAAGTGAAGGTCATCCGCGGCCAAGGCATGCCATCCTACCGCCACCACGACTTCGGCAACCTCTACATCCAGTTCGAGGTCAAGTTCCCCGAGCGCATCAACGGGCCGAATGACGCGGACGGCTACCCGACCGCCATGACGCCGCAGCAGATCAAGGCGCTCGAGTCCGTGCTCCCACCGCGCCAGCCCCAGAACACCCCACCACCGGACGCCATGACCGAAGACTACTCGCTGGAGAAGGTCGACCCGATGTCAGAGAGCAACCGCGCGAGGGGCGCACTGGGTGAGGATGACGAGGAGGGGATGGGTGCGGGCGGCGAGAGGGTACAGTGCGCAAGCCAGTAAGGTGCTTACCAATGGAGGCATGAGCTGCTTGGCCGAGCTGCTCGCTGCCGTTCGCGCTACGGACTGCCTTCCGCTGGCTTGTCTCCCGCCCGACAACGTCTCACCCTGCGCGGATAATGCGGAGCTGAGGCGGGCGGCGCGGCCAGCAACTCGTTGGACGGGAGCTTGCACAGCTGAAGCGTGGCGTGTGGCTGATAGAGATGCGATCACGTGGCTATGAGACGTCGTGCACAAGAAGAGCATGGGACCTGGGCGTTCGGCGCGGTTGGACCGCGTGGCTGTCTCTGATGGAGGGGTAGATGGGTACTTTGCCGTATAGAGCCGCTGAACAACCCCGTCTCGATATAGACTCCCACTCTATCCATCCCCCGAAGCTTGACGAGGCTTGGTATCTAGCGTATGCGTCCCGTTGATGAGCTGAATCAGCGCGCACTACGTCCCGTCACTGCCTGACAGCCCTGACGTCCGTGACGCGGCTTTCGCCCTGGCTCTCTGCCCTAATCTGATTACCGCGCCTGCGACAACGACATCGGCCCAGCGAGCCTACCGCACTCTTGGCATACGGTACATGCTTCACTCTGTCTCTTGGATCGAACAGTCCGAGCAGCCCGCACTTGACTCTCCTGAGGCGCCGCCGAAAGTCCGCACACAGGCCGCACGTACTGCTTGTGAGATCGATCTCTATCTCCCGCCTCGTCGACGAATCACAGAGCGTCGAGCCCACATACTGCTGCGCCAGCCCCGACCATCGATCGCACGTAGTGACGATGCCGCAGCAGACGCACTGTTAGTAGCACCAGCAGGGCGAATCTGCCCGTCTCGCCGGCCGTGTCCCCGTTGTCCAGCCCAGACGCCACCGAGACATCCACCACCAACAGCAAAGTTATGGCTGAGCGCGATGCCTCCGCAGGTAAGTATAGAAGCACAAGTCCCGGCCAGGATGCGAGTCCTCTCGTTGGAACTCCAACAGTGGTCCTCTTCGCATCATCATCATCTTCCCTAATCATGCGCTTACCACCATCGCAAGTCGACGTCTGCCACTGCTTCTCCCTCGCCAACCAGCCCGGGTACCAAGTCATCCTCGTCGCGCTCGACTGCCTGCGGCCCTACCTCCCGGCCTCCCTGCCCTTGTACCGCCGCCTGCAGTCCGGCCGCTTCTTCGACGAGAGCAGCTACATCGTGTCCAACGTGCAGCGCGACGACGTCCGGCACTGCATCGTGCCGTGCGAGTCCGGGCTCAGCCAGAGCGGGCGGGACGACGCCCTGGAACAGCCCTGGGTTATCGCCTTTGTGGACCGGTCGTGTCGGCCCGAGACCGAATGCTGGATCTTCGGGACGTGGGAGGCGGATGGGGAGGGGCCGTTGGTTCAGGGAACAGAGCGGGCGAGGGAGGCGGAGCGGCTGGTGAGGGGTGTGGTCGAGACGGTGGCGCGGTTGCCGATCCCGTCGAGTATGCACCAGGCATTCCTGCCTTCGGACGGGCCTGGACGAGATACGACCGGCTTGTCGAGAGGCGACTACGGCGCCCATGCTGTGGACCTCGATATAATGCTTTGGGGCGCTGTCCACGAGTCCACGGCGCTTATCCTCCAGCGCCTGGGCGTGGTAGCCGAGCAGTTCCAGAAGAGCTCCTGCATACCCTACCACACCTTCGTCTTCGACGTGGCACGCATGCCGACCCCGCCACCATTGCCCAAAGGTCTCTTATGGGGTGAACTACATCCGCAGCATTTCGGCCTAGTGCGATCGCGGACGCAGATCCCGCGACAGGAGCGCACGATGGCTATCTTGAACAGCCTAGCGATCTACCCATCGACGTTGGCCAGATTCCCGAACACGCCGCCGCTAGCCTGGGCTCTGGTGGGCTTGGACGGCAGTCTGACGTCTCTCCACGTCGAGCCCGTATGGCGAGGCGAGGGGCTGGCACAGGCGCTGACGACCAAGCTGTTCCGGGAGATGATGGACGGGTACTGGGAGGAGCGGGTGCGGACCAAGTGGGCGCACGGCTATGTCGCGATCGGGAACGAAGCGAGTGCGCGGATGTGTAGGAGCTTGGGAGGCGTGTCTGAGTGGGAGTGTTATTGGGTGCGGGTGGACTTGAGCAAGGGCAAGTGACCATATGAGCGCTGCAGGCTGAGCCCGGCAAGCTGTGTAGGATGGGTCGTGAGAGACCAGGTAGAGGTTTGCCATCCGCGTTGGATGTGGACAACGTGTTGCATATGGCCATCTATCGAACGTCTTGCGTCTCATGCTTCTCATCAAATGGGACAGGAGTGGCATTGTCGCGGATATGGTACAAAGCAACCTGGTGGAATCCTACGTCCGGAGAGTGAACCGTAGTCAAAGCTGGAAAGGCACATTGACACTCGGGCTACACATGCTCATCGTGAGGAAGGCATGTTGTGAGGATCGAAGCTATTGGCATCGCTGAAGCGGTGCTGCTGACTCTACTCACGGACTATCGCGACCGACACAGCGCACACGCCTAGTCGAAGAGACCAAAGCCCATGTCCTCATCCTCCTCCTCCTCATCCTCCTTCGGTGCCTCTTCCTTCTTGGCCTCCTCCTTTGGCGCATCAGCCGGCGCAGATGCAGCTGGCGCGCTGGACTGCGCGAGGGACGGGTCCTTGATGACAGCCTTGAGCTGGGAGATGGCAGGCCACTCGTACTCGGTCTCCACAGCGACGGACAACAGGTTCTTGTAGCTGTTGAGGATGCTGTGCATGACGGACGGCAGAGTCGGGTACCCGGCGGCGAGCGAGATCTTGGTGATGTTCATGATCGAGGTGCGCATGCCAATCGCGACGCTGTGGTTGATGGAGGCGATGGTCGGGTAGTTCGCGGCGAGGGAGACGGCGGTGATGGTCGCGATCGCCGAGCTGAAGGCCTTAAGCAGCTGCGCCTCCTCGATGTCGAGCACATCCGGGGAGAAGCACTGGCCGCCATCGTAGATCTGGGAGATACCCATGCCGTACGTGAAGGGCGAGATGTTCAGCATGTTCAGGAGCGTCGCCTCGGACGCACCGACCCTGGAGCCGGCCTCGGCCACCTTGACATCGCTCGTGATTTCAATGGTACCACGGGCGATCTTGGTGGGCACACCGAGAGCCTGGAAGAAGGAGGTCTTGCCGGGCTCCATGCCGGTGTTGCCAGCCGGGACGTACACATCGCCGGGCGCAACCGCACCAGCACGGGCCGGGGCGGCGACACGATTGGACAGGATCTGCTCACGCGTCTCCTTCAGGTCGGAGTTGGTGAAAACGAAGCCGACGTTGCCCTTGACGTGCGGGAGCAGGCGCTCGTATTCCGGGTTGTCGCCAATGAAGGTCTTAATGGCGCGGCGCACCTGCAGGCTAGTCATTACTACATATTCTCGTGCCACGGAATCTCCCCGTATATTCATGCCGTACCATCGTGTTCTTCCCCATCAACACAACGCTCTTCCCGCGCATGGAGTGCCGGATCTCGTGCATCTGCTGCGAGGAGACATTGTCGACCGTGACAATGAAGATGGACTTGAACTCCTCAAGCAGGCCCTTCAGCTTGTCGAAGTAGCCGGCCTTGGTTGCTGTCTTGCCCCCCATAGTGTCGGTGCAGTATAGGGTGGTGGATTAAGGCGTGTGTGGTTGGATGCTAGTACCACTGCGTTTCTTGGGCGCGCTGAAGTGGCATCTCGATTTCGGAGCGTGTGCCGCGGAAGTTCGCGGCCAAGACATTTGCCTGAGGCTTCACATGGCCAACACGAAGAGCAGACTGTACAGCTACATACATGCACACAAGAGAAGTCAACCCGACCGCTTTGAGAGGCACTGCCACCGCCCTGCAAACATGCAGCATCCGTACCAATGCCTCGGTACCTTCATTTCAAAGGTTGACGGTTCCGAGACCTTTCTGCTCACGGCATGTGGGCCGAAGCTGCTGATGATGTCGGTCGACGGGGGCAACATTGTGTCTGAGTGGTCTTCGTCCGCCATGGTAAGT
>JAWDJV010009649.1:0-24219 GCA_033119285.1 Teratosphaeriaceae sp. CCFEE 6253
GCCCTCATCTTCGCCACCTTCATCTACTTCGTCCCCTTGGTCTACATCTCCAACAAGGAGCTCATCGACAGCCACCTGGCGAACGCGGGCAACATCGTCAACCGGCAGGCCCAGCAGGCGCGCGAGATCGCATCCCAGCAGACGAGCAAGGCCATGAACGCCAGCTCGTCGACCTTCAACCAGTACTCGGCCAAGGCCAAGGACATGATGGGCCAGGCCAAGGGCAAGGCTGTCGAACAGAACGTCGTCAGCCCGGAGACCGCGAACCAGACCGAGGAGACCTTGAGGTCGGCGCCCAGCGCGCCGGCGCAGGCGCCGCGTGCGTTCGACAACATGCAGGCGCAGATGGGCACGGCTGAGCCGTACTACGCTCAGTAAGCGCGATCACGGATAAGGCGGTAGCTGGAGGGCGGCATGGGTGGGGAGATGCCGCCAAGACTGGCTGCGAGGGAAGCCAGTCGACGACGACGAGCGACGGCGATGACCTGAACAGCACCTAATGCGAGTATGAGACTTAGGTTAGGTGCGACGGGTCACTGAAATGGGGCGCGAGGGATCCTGACACTGTAACATCATTCTTTCCTACGGACCACACTGCATAGAATGGGAGTGAGTGAGCGAGCGAGTGAGTGAGCGAGTGGTCAAAAGGGGGTGGACCTGCGGATTATCCTGGGAGTGCGTAGGTACATGTAGCATGAGCGTATGAGCGGAGGGGTTTTCTAGTCCGCGTTCGTGGTGTGCTCTCCGATTCGCCCGGTATGTCCTGCGCTCGTGGCTTCGCTCTAGCCTTGGTACGTCCGTGTGAGAGTATGCGCCTAAGGCATGACTGGGCCACGTGTCGAGTTCCCATTCTCTTGGTCGCTCGCGCCAGATACATGTACATGCATGGAGTGCACCCCGTGACTGCCCGGAGTTCAAGGCCGTGGATTCGGCAGGACGGCAGTCTGACCCGCGCCTTGTTCCCATTGCGCGGTGCTGCGGTCGTAGCTCGATCGTGACGCCTGGCAGGCACAGGAGCGCCCAGCGCGTAGGACACAGGCAGAGCTGCGTCGGGCATAAGAGTACTTGTATAGGTAGGCAGTGCTGTCGACCCAACGACGCTGTGATCTACCGCGCGGTTCCACCGGCTCAGGGAATGCAGCATCCCGCGTGATCTTGGGGATCGGGAGTGTAGCCTCTGGGGATCGGCCGCAGCAAGCAGCAACGTCTTAGGGTGGAAGAATGGTCAACATGCTCAAAAGGAGATTGTACGGCCTTGGCGGGGTCGCACACCCGGCAGTGTCGAGCGTACGGTTGGGACTTGGTCAGTGACTTCAGGGTCAAGCCGCGCGGGTCATTCGAGTCAATGGGTAATTGTCGCGATGGAGGCAGAGATTGACATGTGCAAGGCGAAGACCCTGGTTGGGGGGGAAAGGCAGGTATGAGGCTGACGGGTTGGACGTCTGGGATCTGGATTGTGCCGTAATGGAGCAGCTGTCACCACGAACGGACCTGGTCTGGCCGCGAGGATGTGCGAGACGTCATCTTTGCAAGAGAACAGGGTGCTCTGCTTCTTCCACGAACCGACAAAGACCCTAAACAGCGTTGCGGGAATTGCAGCCTACATGCGATTGGCGGTTGCCTGGACTCGTTGCATCATTCATTCCAAAGGTCGTATCTATTGCAGATACGAACCCCCAGTCTCCCGGTGAATCACATCGAACGTCGGCTTGGCATTGAACCAGCCCGCCTGCGGACTACCTACGGTGCGCTTGGTGTACTCGGCCGCCTCGTCGTCGATGATGACGAGCTTGTCGCCGCGGTACGCGGCCGCGGCCTCGGCCATGAGCTGCGAGTGGCAGCACTTCTCCATGGACAGGAACCAGAAGACAGCCTGTAGGACGTTAGCTGAAGATATCAGCGAGGGGTGAATCGTACTCGCCTCTTCGATCGTCTTGCCCACGGTCAGGATCCCATGGTTCTGCAACAGCGCCGCCTTCTTGTTGCCCAAGCACGCCGCGATGTCCTTCCCCTCCTGCTCAACCAGCACCACGCCATTGAAGCTGTTGTACGTCACATGGTCGTTGTGAAACGCGCACGCGTCCTGCGTGATGGTGTCGAGCTTGCGGCCGAGCGTGCACCATGTGCGGCCGTAGATCGAGTGGCTGTGCGCCGCGCACAGGACGTCCGGGCGCGCGACGTGCACGGCGTGGTGGATCATGTAGGCGGCGGTGTTGAGGAGGCGCACCTCGCCGCCGTCGACGACCTTGCCAGTTGCGTCGACGCGGATCAGGTCGGACTTGTTGATGTGGCTGAAGGCGACGCCGAAGGGGTTGACCTTGCATGACCATCAGCACCGGCGCAATCGACTGACTGACGTTCGCCGCCACTCACCCAAAAGCTGTCCGGCTCGACAGGGTCCCGCAATGTGATATGCCCCGCCACGCCCTCATCGAACCCGTACTTGCCGAAGATGCGGAAGGCCGCGGCCAGGCGGCCCTTGAGGTACTCGCGCTCCTTGTACTTGTCGTCGAACTTGGGCGGGCGCGGGAACTCGATCATCTTGCCCTGCGCGACGCTCTTCTTGATGCCCGGCTCGAGCGGGGCCTCGCCCGCGTTGACGGGCTCGGTGCCGTGGCCGTTGTAGCCCTCCACCGTGTCGTTCTCGGTTGCGTGGGGTGCCATGGCTGCGTGGTGAGTCTTTTGACCAAGGTCGCGATGTGAAGGTAGGTGGAAATAAAGTGTATCGAGTGCGATACTAGTAGTCGCGGGCAATTGCGCCGGTCTTAAGCGTCACCCGGTTTACCCCACAGAGTACAAGCATTTGCTACCTTCGGGCAAAGAATACCCCTCGGCAGCCAGCGGCGTAGCTCTCACGTTGCATCGCCCGCGGATGAGATGAGCCCCATGCGTCCTGTGGCTCTGCCCGCCTACGTGGGATACGAACGGTTTACGACATGCGCCAACAGTTGGATGGAGTCTATGCATCGCAAGCTGGCAAGTGCCATGGCTGGCAAGATCACCGAGACGACCTCAGAGAGCCGGGAGAGCAGCGTATCCCATCAATAGTGGCGGCCGAGGAGCTACCGCATCGACGGCGTCTCGGGCCAGGCGTGGCATGCTTTGACAATCGACCCGTCGGCGAAGAATATGCCGAGTGCGGGAGCTGGACTAAGCCGCTCCGCGGCTAACGATGTTGGGGTGGACTTGAATGTCGTCGTATCGAGGGCGAGACGCGGGAGGAACCTTACATCGAAGAGAGACGTATGCTAGCCGCCTCTGTTGGCTCTTCATGGGTCTCTGAATAGCGAGCGTCGTGTGCAAGGAAACGTTAGTCATCGTTCTCATGAGGCGCGGGTGCCGGAGCATCGAAGGCTGTAATTTGAGTACGCGCGGTGGTCTGACTGTCGAAGGATGATGTTTGTTGGGGTACACGAGGATGATGGGGGGGGGGGAGAAAGCCTCGCGGTCAGAGTTCTTGGCACAGACACACGCGGAAGACTCCGCCGCCGGATCGCGCGGGTAATTCCGCTGTTCAACATCACTCCGCTATTTCCGCTGATTTCCACAGTCTCCGTGCATGTCATTCAGATCATGCAGATGCGCAATGAGCCAACAGGGCATCAACTTCGGTGCAGAGCGAGTCCGCATTGGCCGCTGTTCTTCGAGGCCTGGACAAGGTCGAAATCGGCCAACGCTAAGCGGCAGATGTAGGTCCCGACAAACCTTTCGCCGATACCGGGGATGCTGGACATAGCGGGGAGAGGCGCTGAGTCACACATCTGGCAAGGCTGCGGGCTGACTGCGCGTAGCAGCGCGGACAGAAGTCCTGGCATTGCGAACTCTTGGGCATGAGCTTCCCACTGCGGCTGCAAATTCAGGTCAGACTCGTCCGCCACGTGCATCGATGCGGACAGGTGCGCAGCGTATGGCCTTAGCCATCGGCTGTCAAGCATGTGTAACTTCGAGTTTCGAGCCCATCTTCACAGATCCCGCCGAGTGCTTCGTTCCGACTAGGCCCACGACTTTCTTCACTACAGCCACCGCGCCCTGGTGGATTCATGTACTCCGGAGGGCGTGGAGCTTGACGACTTCCGGCCTCCAGCTTGCGATCCAGAGGGAGAGAATCGTTCGAGTCAACACGACGCCCGCGCGGCTAAAGCACGATTACTGAATACACACCGTGGTCAAAGTCTGCGCGCCCTTCCATATCCTCTTGCGATTCTACATCGACATACCTTTCCGTCAAGGGCGTCCGCGAACCAATCGTTGGGCACCATGTCGGGGTTTCCGATGGAAGCAGGCCCGGGCATCGACTACAGTGAATTGCTTGAGCTAGACCAGGCGGCGTTGGCGACCGTAGGCTCGGGGCTGGATTTGACTACACAATTCGAGGCACCACAGGGCGTGTGCCCGTCCCACCCTGGTGTAGAGTATGATTGTTCACCCCTCCGACCAGCAGTGCGGAAGGCTGACAGCGTATACAGCGATTGTTTGTGCCATGGCCTCATGGGAGACTGGGCCCTCCCGGCTCTTCCGGCCAACCCTCATAATGGCCTGGACGAACCCGATTACTCCAGGTTCGAAAACTGGATCCCTCGATTCGTCTGGCCTCAGCAGCCCTGCGACTACTGCAGGTCGAAGCGGCTCAATTGCTACCTCCAGCGCGGCGTCCGGAGCTGCACGCCGTGCAAGACGCTGTTCCGGTGTTGTAGCCTGGAGCAGTCCAACACGCTCGAGTCCACCAACTATGTCGACAAGAACCGTGGCACCTTCCTCGATACCTTACATTCCGTGGACGAGAATGCTGCCAAAGACCAAGGCTCATTCACCGGCGTGAAGCCGCTCCGCTCGAAAGATGGCGGTGCAAATCTGTCAAGTGCTCCCGTGAGGAACGATGATGCTGCCGGAAGCTTGAAGCGTAACGGCATCCGCTTCCCTCGACATGCGGTCAAGACACTCAGAGATTGGCTCGACACCCATGCCAAGCACCCGTATCCGACAGAGGAGCAGAAGGTAGAGCTTGAGCAGAGGACAGCACTGCAGCCAAGCCAGATCGCGAACTGGCTGGCTAATGCCCGGAGGAGGAAGAAGACCACAGAGCGGCCAAGGGTGAGTGAACGTACCCAGTGAATGTTGATGAGCATCACAATCTGTACCGCAGCTGGGATGGGCTACGCGAGGACCCGGCCCCATGATATGAGCACGAGGATCATCACAGCGCAGCCTGCTTCAGACCCTTATGCTGACACTGCCGACACAGGCGCACATGTCACCCTCGCTGGGACCTACCACCCCTGCTCTAGCCATACCAGGAGCTTCAGAACAACCGTGGGAAGAGCTGAATCCTTTCGAACGTTGGCAACATTCGCCGCCGGAGCATGAACCGGCCAGCTTCACGGATATCGCTCACGCCGTTGCGACGACCGATCTGCCGAATGACAGCGGCTCGACCTCTCCCTCGAGTGCGGGTAGACGCAAGCGATCGAGCAATGGCTCTGGGTGAGTTGCTCTTTGTGCTCAGTCCAGATTTGCCATCGTACTGATCTCGACTTGAACAGCTTCACCAACATCCGTGCTCCGTCCCTGACATCCCTTGACACCTCTGGCGCGCACTCTTCCAAGTCAGCGTCTAGCGCCCTAAAGTCACAAGGCTCGTCGCAGTCCCACGGCTCATTCGGATCCTTCAACTCCTCCCTGGCCGGCAAGAGAGACCGGCGACGTCGACGTCGAGCTGCTCCCATCACATCACGGAAGGTATCGGATGACAAGAAACGGATCTTCCAGTGCACCTTCTGCACGGACACGTTCGCTTCCAAGTATGACTGGACAAGACACGAGAAGTCGCTCCACCTGTCTCTGGAGAAGTGGATCTGCCATCCCATAGGGCCGATCGTCGCCGAGCCGGTGACGAACACGAAGAAGTGCGTGTACTGCGGCGTTCAGGACCCTTCCGATGACCATATCGAGAGCCACAACCACAGACAGTGCGAAGACAAGGGCCACGATGCCCGAACATTCTACCGCAAAGATCATCTCCGCCAGCATCTGCGCTTGATGCACGGCTGCGAGATGATCTGCTTCATGGAGACCTGGAAGTCCACAGCCGTCCACATCAACAGCCGCTGCGGGTTCTGCGCCCAGCGGTTCTCCGTCTGGCAAGAGCGCAACGACCACATCACCGCGCACTACAAAGCTGGCGTCAGGATGAGCGAGTGGAAAGGGTGTCGCGGCCTCGATCCCGCCGTCGCTGCGCAGGTGACCAACGCGATGCCGCCCTATCTCATCGGCATCGAGGCGGTGAGCCCCATGCCTTTCAGCGCGACGCATCGAGCATCGTGGGATCAAGTCCCGGGTCACACAGACCAAGAAGGCACGCAAGAGAGAGGAGGATCCGAGAGGACGAGCAGGCAGGTCGCCGAGTGCCACATGGGCAACACCGATTACGGGTCGAAGGCCACGTGCTGGGAAATCCTGACCGTGCGGCTCGGCAAGTACGCCAACGAGATGGCCCGCAGCGGTACCGTCTTGACCGATGAGATGCTGCAGACGCGCGCGAGACGGATACTCTACGAGTCGGACGACACGTGGAACCAGACCGCGGCCGACAATCCGGAATGGCTGGATCTGTTCAAGAAGGCGCACGGGCTGGACTTCATCCCGGGTAACGTGGGTGGGCAGGGCGTCCAGATCCCCGAAGACCTGGAGACGTACGGAGATCTAGGCCTGCGTATCCCGTTCGCCGTCCAGCTGCAAGCCTACAATTTGGATCAGTCAGCCGAAGGGACCTTTGACACCTTCCGGACGCCCGCCGCGGACGACGAGGCCCTGTCGGCGCGGGCGCACTTCCGCGACTTCTTCGCGCAGGCACACCAGAAAGGCCTGCTGCATGCCGAGACCTTTGACTGCGGTCATGCGGAGTGCAGGCACAACCGCGCGGACATCAGCTGGCTGGACGGGCTCGGCGACGGCCTGGCTCCACGGCACCGACGCTGGTGCTCGCGTGAGCTTCCGCAGGAGCTGCTCAAGCCTGCTTCCATTGGGCCGGGGACGGGCAGCGGTACCGGGGTGCATACGAGTGAGGGCGCACCTACGTCGACAAACCTGGCGAGGGGACTTGCGACTTTGGTGGATGTTGGGAATCGGACGCTTCACGCTGGCGGCCGCTCCTGCGACTCGCTTCGGACTAACGAGGCTCTTGCGCGATATGGAGCGCGCAACTGCCTCGGAACCGGGAACGGCGACGACCACATCTTCGCCGGCTGTCAGGTGATCGAGGCGCAATCGAGCAGCCGGGCCAAAAGCCTGGAAGCTTTAGCCCGACTCGAAGCACCTCTGACCGATCACGCCGAGTCTTTCGGCGAAGCCGCTCAGCAGAAGAAGAACTACCTCCCGCGGCACCGGTACGAGTTGCCGCCCGACAGGGCGCGACGCTTCGCCACGACCACGGGGCCCTGGATCGACAGCGGGACCATGCCCGAGGTGATGCTGCCGGGGTACCTCGACGCTACCGAGACTACTACGGGCGCCATGACGGAGTTCCTGGGCGATTGCCTGAGCGTCCACCTGCCGTTCAGCAAGGACGTGACGACTTCCACCATCCCTTTGCAGACTGCTGCTGGTCACCAAGCGTGGATGGAGAGTCTGATGACAGATGACGGGGCCTTCTTGGACGATCTGGACGAGATGATCGCTGCCACGTCGACCGCGCCACAGGAGCTGTCGGGTCAGTCTCTACCGCCGGTGTGGGAGTGCACCGACCCGCTGGCCACTGCGGCATGCAACGGCGACGCTGGCGCGATGCCGGCGTTCGGGGGTGACATGGATCTCGATTTCGGGGACATGACATTTGACGATGCGGCGTTTGCGATGCCCGTGGATGAGGCGTTTATGCTTCAAGATCCCACTGGGTATTGAGAGGTTGGGTGGCTCGTGCTCGGTGTTCGGGGGGGAAAAGCCTGGCTGGCATGTAAGCGGACATTTTGTGTAATGGTGACAATGGATAGAGTTGCTCGGTCGACATACCTACAGCAAATAGCAGGTCCCCCTCTATGCCAGTGTGTCCCAGCGAGCGACCCCGGGCCCTGCATGACTTGGCATGCAGTTGCGTTGGCTTCCCGGGGCTGAGTCGCGCCTACTCATTGCTTTGTCAACGATCAACACCACTACACGCACGTACGTGTATCTACCTGCCATCGTGGCATCTCGGTCAATGACAACACGGCCGATATGGGCTTACTGTCCCGCATTTGTGTTGAAACCTGGGTGAACTCCTAGGTAGCTCATTGGAGCAGTTCCCGAGACGCCGTCCAACACCCTCAATCAGCATCGCTACGAGCATGGCACCGGACAGGGAGCTATCGGCAGGAGGTAAGAACGAGCGTCCGCCGATATCTCGCCCGACGAGCTCACGACTCCGTAGAATCCATCACGTACAGCACCCCATCCGCCACCGGCCCGCCAGACCTCCGCTTCATCCACTACAACGACGTCTACCACGTCGAGCAAGGCTCGAGGGATCCCGTGGGAGGCGTGCCCCGCTTCAAAACGCTCTGCGACTACTACCAGCACGACGACAAATTCTGGGGGCAGCCCAAATGCCTCACGCTCTTCAGCGGCGATGCCTTCAACCCGAGCCTGGAGAGCAGCGTCACCAAGGGCAAGCACATGGTGCCCGCACTCAACTTGGTCGGTACCACCGCGGCCTGCCTGGGTAATCACGATCTGGACTTCGGGGTCGAGCAGTTCGAGTACTTGGCGAGTCTCTGCAACTTCCCCTGGCTGTGCAGCAATGTGCTGGATCCCGATCTGGGAGAGGGTACAGCGCTGGGTCGCTGTAAGCGCAGCGTCATGCTCACATCCTCAAACGGTATCAAGATCGGGATCATGGGCCTCGTGGAGCGAGACTGGCTGGACACGATCAACACCTTACCCCCTCGCATCGAGTTCACGGAGCCGGAGATCGTGGCCAAGGAGCTCGCGGCGCAATTGAAAGCCGATGGAGCCGAGATTGTCATAGCACTCACGCACCAACGGGAGCCCAACGACGAGAAGCTCGCCCGGACGCTCGAGCTGGGCACGCTGGACCTCATATTCAGCGGGCACGACCACTTCTACGCCCACGCTGTCGTGAACGCGACGCACGTGCTACGTTCAGGCACGGACTTCAAGCACCTGTCCTACCTGGAGGCGTGGCGGAACGGGCAGCAGCATTGGGACTTCCACATCACCCGCCGCGACATCCTGAGCTCTATCCCCGCCGACGCCAAAGCGACGGAGCTGGTGGACAAGCTCACCACGGCCCTCAAGCCCAAGCTGGAGAAGCCGATCGGCTACACCGCCGCGCCGCTCGACGCCCGCTTCACCACCGTGCGCACGCGCGAGAGCAATCTGGGCAACTTCGTGTGCGACCTGATGCGCGTGCACTACGCCGCGGACTGCTGCATCGTGGCCGCGGGCACGGTGCGCGGGGACCAGGTCTACGGCCCCGGGATGCTGCGGCTGAGGGACATACTGGACTGCTTTCCCTTCGAGGATCCCTGCGTGGTTATCGGGCTGAAGGGGCGGGCGGTGGTGGAGGCGCTGGAGAATGCCGTGAGCAAGTACCCGGCCCTCGAGGGCCGGTTCCCGCAAGTCTCTGGCATCACGTTCGCGTTCGATCCTGCCTTGCCGCCCATGAAGCGGTGCTCGGAGGTCACGGTCGCTGGCAGCCCAGTCGAGCTCGAGAGGGAGTACAGTCTCGCGACGCGCGACTACATGGTCCGCGGCAAAGATGGTTTCCACTCGCTCACGCTGGAGGAGGCGGGCGGAAGCGCGCGGAGTATCGTGGGGGATGAGACGGGGATGCTGATCTCGATGCTGCTGCGGCAGTACTTCATGAGCCTCAGAATACTCGGTCGATGGAAAGGCTGGAGCGCCGATATGGGCCGGCACTGGAGCGGGATCCACGAGGAGCTGCACGAGGTGCACCCCGTGCGCGAGCCGTTGAGACCCGGCGATACGCTGGCCCGAGACGGGAAAGGAATCGGCAATGGCGGGCAGAAGTCCACTACGTACGGCGAAGGCGTCCCGAGTCTCGTCGGCAAAGCGATGCAAGGCCACGGCCAACCCCACGCGGACGAACTCCTCCACCACTCCGACAGCGAGGACGACTCCTCCACCCGCGCGGACCTCCCCGCCGTGCCCGCTGACCCTCACACCCATCAAGCCGTCGCGCACCGCGAGCGGGAGCTCCGACTCGTGCGCAAGGTCATGCGAAAATGGTGGCGTCTAAGCGGGCTGAAGGGGCACCCGGCGTTGTGCGATGAGCATGCGGAGGAGTTTGGGGGCGTGCACTGGACGAAGGGGATCTGTCCGCGGTTGGAGGGGAGGATCAGGATGGTCGGGGCGGAGCGGGAGGATTGAGCCGTGTCGATGGGCATCGCAGCGTGTGAACTTCATGCCGGCGCTGCGGCATTGGCGAAGGAGTCTGGCCATGGTCTCACTCAGCCAAAGGGACGCAGGCCGGAGCGTTGAGACCTATGGGTGAAAGCATCGGTCAGCATTGGGGTTATGAATGCCTGAACTGCAGCCTAGGAAGACAGACCTAGTACCCGAAGATGTTCCTTGTGACTGCTGAAGACTAGCCCGTCGGAATCAAATGCAGTACATGGCGCCAGACTGCGGCCCCATTGGCCGTCGAGCACATCGCCTGCAATTCACCTTCATCGACCCTCATTTGCGTTCGGGAGAGCGTGGACTGTGCAACGTGAGAGATGGATTGAGTCGACAATGTCCGTCCGTGTACACACAAGGGTCCAGCCCTTCCTCTCACCGTCTACCTGTCCATCTCCCTTTCCCCTCCCACCACCCTCCCAAACATCCGGGATCGTAAAGACGTCTAAGCCGTAGCCAGCTGCCCCTCAGCCTTCAAATCAGCCATGAAGCAGCTGACCTCCTCCCCACTCGCCAGCGTCGTCGTGCCCCTCACAAAGAACTCCCCCTTGGGCATGGGCGGCGGGCCCTTACCCGCCGGCGGCTCCGGGATGGGGATCGTATTCGTGATATTGAACGGCCCGGCGGGGATCGGGCATTTCTGCCCGCTGAACTGCTTGAGGACGGCGTCCGGGACGCGGTCGATGCCGGCGCAGAGGTCGGAGGTCGAGGAGAAGAGGACGTGCTCCTCGCCGTCGTCGGCGGAGATCTTGCCGAACTGGACTTTGTGCGCGGCGCCGGCGGTGATGGGCTGGGCGAGGGTGCCGGAGAGGTGGACGGTGACGTTTTGGCCGCTGGGAGTGGAGGTTAGTGTCATGAGGATCACGCGGAGGGGATGCTGCTCACGGGACGGGCGGGAGCGGGTTGACGGAGATGTCGTCAAAGGTCATCAGGTACTTGGACGGGTCGCTGCAGTACATGAGCGTGTTGGAGCCCGGGACCTTGAGGCCGTTCAGCTGGGCGAGGCCGGTCGACTCGGGGGCTGCAGCGGCGTCGCTCGAGTACGCTGCGGGAGCCGCGCTGGCGGAGGTGGCGAGCGTGGTTGCCCGGGGTGCGGCCATGGCGCCAGCCAGGGCGAAGGCGAGGGAGATGATCTGGGCGGTCTGCATCGTGGCTGTTTATCGAGTGTTGGCGGTAGTTGGAAGTTGTCCAGGTCAGTGAAGAGGAGTAAAGCACCAGGCTTTTGTTGTAGAGAAGCGGATGGAGTGGTTGGAATGGTTGTAGAACGGGTTGATGGAGTGGCCATACTTATACCGATGGTGATGTGACTGTACGCCTCGGAAGTACTGCTCGATCTACTCATCGTCTGAGACTTCTATGACAACGTGTCCCGGATCCGCGAAGTCTGTCCCTGGCATGGTGTAACCCTTGCGCTCTCGTCGCTGAAGTGCATCGCAGACTTCACGTACAGATGCCTCGATGGGGCCTCCGCGTGCTGTTACTCCGTCGCAGGCTCGCGTGAGAGGGGAGGCCATGACTACTGTAGCATGAGCTTGGCGCGAATGTCGAGCCTCAGATACTCTCGGTACGATTGGCGAGGTCGAGGTTGGATGTCGGAGACGTTACGGCCATGTGCCAGCGGAGAAGTCAGAATATCGCCACTCGCTGTGTGGGCCAAAGTTCCTGTCGCTCCTCCGCTAGACGAGGTGGTGTTCCGGCTCAATGGAGAGAGGGCGCCGTAGTATGGCTATTGTGCTCGTGGAGGTCGCGTTCCAACTGCAATACTGCTTCATTCCAGTCGCCTTCAATCGTTCGAGGGAGCTTGTGGGTCACAAGATCGGAAGCACACGGTGATGCAGGGATCTCGAGGCCCGAAGTCATTGTCCCGCAACGGTAGTCCTACCGCATTAGATGGGCACCTTCGTGGACTCCAGACGTCTCGCGATCCGAAACGTGCTCCAAGTCGGCCCAGTGAAACTGGCCTCGGCACACCGCTCGAGGCTCACAACACCTCCGAAGCACCTCATGTTTGCAGTGCCCCGGCTCGCTCGATACGACGGACCATCGTTGCTATCCGATATGATGCACGTCGCAGCGACAGCGACGCGGGGGAAGTCCTCGTGAACACCAAGTCGAGACGGCGGAAATCAGGCGGGCCGCGGCGCTCCGGGTCGTCGTCCTCCCATGCTGATGAAGATGCTCTTGAGACTGACCAGAGCTGGGTCCGGGTACATAGCGGTGCATGCGCGGTGTGGCGAGATGTCATGTACTCGGAATGGAGGTGATTCTGCCCGGCGCATGTCAAGAGCGGGCGAAGCTTTGCCAAGGCTGGCACTCCCCTCACCCTCACGAACAAAGACGCTCATGGTCAAGTCACTGCACTACCCTAGCATGCAACACTGCACTTGTTCGAAAGCTGAACTCTCTGATATCCATGCTGAAGCTACGCAGTACGTATCGTGACCGTCACTCATGCCAGGCCGCCCATGCAGCTGTTCGGTATCATCATCGCTGCGGTAAACCTGCTTCCAGACTCCGGGGCGCAGTGCCTGCAGGCGCCCTTCCACCATAAGTCGCTCAGCGCACGAGGCTCTCCCGTACTCGCCTCAGAAGAACACGAACCTCTTCTTCCTCGGCTGCGCCACCACCCCATCCGTCGTCGCGAGCGGATAATTCCCATGCTTCTCCGCCTCCCGCGCCCGCTTCTTCTCCCGATGCGCCGTGCAGCACGTGAAGAACACCAGCAGCATGCCGAAGAACAGCGTCACGAAACTCGCCAGCAGCAGCCAGATCGCAGTCCCGAACCGCGCCTTGCTGCCGCTGTGGTCGCGGTTGACGTGGTGCTTGATGATGCCGAACAGGCTGAAGTCCACCGCGATGCTGACCAAGACCAGCACCCAGGCGATGAACGCCGCGAGGGCGCCGATGAGGGAGCCGATGACGCCGGAGCCGAGGGCGGCGAGGAAGGCGACGAAGGCCAGGCCGCAGGCGATGGGGTGCAGGACCATGACGTGCGTGAGCGCGTCGCTCGTGCCGGACGCCATCTCCGAGGGGGCGGAGCGGTCGATGCGGGCCATGACGTCGGCGGGCTTGTAGCCGATGTGGCGGCGCGTGCACCAGTCGTGCTCGGTGTTGGTGGGTGGGACATCGAGCAGGCAGTAGCCGAAGGTGCCGAAGGCGACGGACGAGTGCCGGATCTGGGTCGAGTTGGTGAGGGTCACGCGGAGGAGGGAGATGTGGTTGATGATCGGCGCGGAGATGGTGGTGATCAGCAGCAGGATGCTGGTAATGAGGAGGAGGGCGACGCCGAGCCTGGGCCGGTTGTCAGTGATATGGTTCCGCGAGTGGAGAGGGGGGGTGGATGGCGTACCAGTGGGTGCGCTTCGCGATGCTGTAGAGCGCCATGGCTACTCTCTTGTAGGGGTGTGAGTAGGTGGAGTTCGCGTCGGAGCGCTTTGCTTGACGGAGCGCAGTGTCTCGTACGCAGTCACTCGGGAGCTGCTGACGACGTGCTGGAGTCTCTCGCGGTTGCGAAAGCGGGTGTAATGGCAGGCGAAGAAGTGGATGTCGAGCAAGCCGTCGTAGGAAGCAGGTTATGTTGTTGCACGGTGTCACAATTTGATTCATATGACGTCGACGTGGCAGTCGCACGCGCGGTTGCCATGTGCGACAGCAAGCACATTCCAGTTCCCGATCGGGAAGCGACAACAGCTAGGAACAGTGTCGCCGGATCGCCAGTGACTGTCGCGCCTGCGCAACGTCTTCTGTCGGGCGAGCGCCTCGGTCGCTTCGTCTCTCGACGACCTATGGGCTAGGAAAGCGCATGTCTTGGTCGTCCCTCCCAAGCGAAGGGCCATTCCAATCGCTCGTGGGAGCTCCAGCAGCGCTCAATGCAAGTCTCCGGAACTCACGTAAGGCCCAAGCAAGCCAATGTAGCCTCCTCGTCGGTCAGCATGTCCGAACATCACGCATGCATATCATTTCCCAGCAACACGCTGATGCACGAATCTTTTCCTCGGATCGCGCAGGCTACCGGAGCCTGCTGCCTGCCACCCACGCACCGCCCAGAGCAAGTAACGACATGGCGCCCGCTACCTTCTTGAACCAGGTCTCCACGCCCGTGGAGGAAGCCATGTCCAGCCCCACGGTGCGCTGCTCTCCTCGTCCAGCAGTAGCAGGAACCCCAGCACCGCCCTCCTGTCGCTGCTCTTTGACAGCCGTACCATCCGCGGACTCATTCCGCCACTGCGCCTCCTCCCCCCTCTGCCTCTCCGCGATGCCCTTCAGCGCTGCCAGATCTGCGCGCCAATCCCCTCCCACCTCCTGTCCAGCAGTCTCGACATCCACCCCCTGCACATTGCCAAAGAAGTCCAGCACCCTCCTCCCCCTCGCCTCCCGCTCGCCACCCGGAAACAGATCATACCGTACCCCCGCATCACTATGTACGCGATCGAACGTATAGAAGTCAAACAGCTCGCCCAGCCGCACATCACTCGCCGTACTATTGAGCCTCGTCTCCAGAAAGTCAAGGTTATAGTACGTCCACCGATCAATCACCGCCACGCCCACATCCTGATCCGCATGATGGGAGTAGCTACTCTGGTCCTTCTCGCTGCTCCCCGTCGCCACGATCCCGGGGCTGTAGAACTCGGTGTACATGGTATTCGCCTGGCACGTATCGATCATGAAGAGCAGTTCGTGGTAGCGCTTCTTCTCGTACATCTGCGCGAAGGCGTCGGCCAGGTCGTGGGAGGAGATCTCCTCGGCGTCCTGGAATTTGAGGAAGGAGTCCCCGCCGTGGCCGGTCATGTAGATCAGGATATTGGATCGGTCGTCCGTCATCAGGCGCTTGGAAGTGGGGTGCGAGGCAGGCCATCGGTCGGTGAGCAGGCGGATGAAGGACTCGACTGTGACTTCGTTGCCGCGGTAGTCTACTTCAATACCAGCGGGCATGCCTTGCGCTGCATCGTCCCCTGTTGAGCCGCCACCTTCTGCATCCTTCTTCTGGTCGTATAAATCCAGGTCGCGACTCTTATCGTTGAACACGCTCCCCGCGAAAGTGTTGCGCGGATTACACGCCATGTCGTCCGGGAGCATGAGGATAATCTGCGAATCCGGGATGCCGAGGCGCTTGACGGTGCGGTAGAGGGAGAGGGTGTTGGCCATGTGCCGGTAGTTGAACCAGAAGCGGGACGTGCTGACTAGAACTGCCCAGTTGGAGGTGTGCGTTGCCGCGGTGGGGGAGGGGAGAGCCAGGAGGAGTGCGAGGAGCGCGGTGGGAAGGGCGAGGAGGCGCATGGCGGGCGGCGATGTGTTGTTTCAGTGTACATGTAAGATAGAGATCGAGTATGGGCTGATCAAGTCATCTATGCCGTGCCGTAGGGCTGAATCGCAAGTCCTCGATCGGGCCTAGCTCGTCCATACACTTTGACTTCACTCCGTGGTGTGAATGGCAGCCCTCATCACACTCACCTCGAATAACAGTACAAAACGTGCTCGTGCGCAGTGATACAGGAGGGCTGTGCCGTGGTGAAGGTGAGGAGAGAACGTGGGCGCTATATCGGCCATGAGCGTGTGAAGGGAACTACCATGGTCACCAGAGAGCTCGACGAGAATGACAAGGGTGAATCAAATTGGACGCGATAGTATCTCTCACTGATTAGACAATCATGGCCCGACTTCTCCCGCTACTTGAGCTCCCTTGCCGACTCTCCTGCCACATCACAAGGGATACAGCGCCTTGACATGGCCGAGACGGCGATCAACATAGCTGGCGATGCCAGATGCACCGCGGTCTTGCCCCGGAAACCGCGCGTTGAACCGATCCGCGAGCTCCGGCATCGACATCCGCTTCCCGTCGTTCGCGGCCCCATACCTCGCGAATTCGTCGCGCATCCAGTCCGTGTGTTGCTGGGTATACTCCAGCCCTTGGGTCGACGGACGAAGGAGCGTCGTCTTGCCCTGCGCTTTCTGGCGACGAGCGATCGCGCAGCGACGGGCCTTGTTCGCTGTCGACACTGACTGCCCATCGGAGAAGTCGACGCGGAAGTTGATGAACTTCTGCTCCTGGCCGCCGTCTGCTGTCGGTAGGTTGTAACTCAGCGGCTGCGGTTGCGGCTGGTTCTTGCGCCACGGGTTCGGCATCTCCCACGCCTCGGGCTCGTCGTCGGACATCTCGTCGAGGTCGGCCTGGCTTACCATGTCGTCTCCCTCGTATCCGGCCTCCGCCGCGTCGACGAGCGCGCGAGCACCCTCCGCTTCCTCATCTCGGAAGTACTCTGGATGGCTCTCCGGAGTAATGGGCAGGTAGCCGATTGTCCTGCGATCTACCGGCAAAGGACGGCGACGCTCCACAGACGGGTCGGTGAACCGCCCGATGCCCTCGGAGTACGTGGGCCTCATCGAGCTGCCAGCGGACGGGTACATGGACAGAAACGATGCCGAGACCGGTCGAGCAGCTGGGCGGACCTCACCGGACGCCGGCCTTGACCGCGGACGCTCTTCGCCGGCGGAGAGCCTGACACGCTGTGGCTGCTCGCCTGCGCCGATGTCAGCAATGCGATGAAAGGTCGAGTGTGTAGGTAGTGTCTCACCAGACAATGGCCTTGGGTCATCCTCACTCGCACGCCGAGGCGCTGAGTCCTCGGCGAATCGCACGGCATTGGCGCTGAAGCCCAGCAAAGCTTGAGCTGCCAGTTCGCGCGCGATCTGCTCGTCGGATGACATGATGCTCTACGTAACACCGGAGGTCAGCAAGCATAAACGACGAGGCCCAGTGTGCGCGGCGGCAGACGGAAGCAGCGGCAGTGCGTTATATCGAAGGTATACGTGACGGAAACGATTGTGGGTACGACTTACGGGATGTATACGGGTGAGTCGGTCTAGTATATCCTGTCGCTGTTGCTCACACAAGCACCTTTTGCCGCTTGCGACGGCGGTGGATTTTGCTGGTATGTTCCACCTTTGTGCGAGTGTGTTTGTGGGCTTGTGAGTCTTCAACGAATGGCTCGAGTGTGCTGACGATGCTGTTCTAGATGATGTATGGCTGTAATCGTTGTTGTTAAGAAGGGCGAGGAGATGCTGGAAGTGAAAGAGACAACACCCAGAAGCTTGTGGCATCATGGGGCACAGACATGAAACGTCTAGCGCAGCCTTAGTCCGAGCTTCGTTTGTCGTGAAAGTGCGGAAGGAGCTATTTAGCTGGGCCTCTGGACTGGGCATGACATCGACTGCCACACACCGAATTCTTATACGGACATATATACAACACATCGATCGACACACCTTCCACCTCCGACTCGCACAGATGGTAGAGCGCAGCGAGCAGGAACTCGAGTGCGCTGCGACGCTGCTTGTGCTGCAGCATCGCCCGGTCATCTTTGGGCATACCCAACAGCACCCCCATCAGACGAGCGAGATCGAGCGCGAGACCGCCGCAACCCTACTGGCGTTACAAGCGCGTCCAATCGTCCACTCGGACGCCCAGCCTCACCGAGCGGACGAGCAGCAGAGGCAGGAGGGCGCCGCGAGTCTCCTAACGTTACAGGCGCGCTTGGTCGTCTTCACACAGCACGGCGAAGACCCCGAAGACGTGCGTCGCGCCGAGGAGGAGTGTGCTGCTACTCTGTTGGCGCTACAGACGGTGCCGGTCATCTTGCCAGACACACAACTGCGCGCACAACGTCGGGACGAGCAGCGAGATCAAGACGAGCCCGACGCAGCTGAAGCCACCAGTGATGCGATGGACGAGAGCGGCGTCGACGGACGAGCTGTGCAGTCGTCACAGCAGGTGCGTGTCAGAGAAGCAGTCTCAGCTGGTCTGTTCCATCTCCGACTAACATCTCAACAGATCTCGACAGCACACAATCCTCCGATGGCGCAACCGCTTGCTGCGAGTACCAGTGCGAGTGCTCCAGCGCAGAGTGCAGGATAGAGCGCTTCGCAGGGCACACGCGATGATCCCATCGAGGTAAGACATCGCGCCAGCGGCGACCACGATCACGAGTGCGACTGACACATCCAAAGCTGTAGCTCTGGGATCGAGGACCGCGCGCGCTGGATCTGCACGCCTACGATTGAACGTTTTGGAGCGCGGCGCACTGGACTTTGTGACTCGACCCACGAGTTGATTTGTAGCATTGCTTGAGTATATGAACAGATGTGGCACAACACTTTAACTCCGGGCACAATGTGGTTCGTCTTGTCTTGTTCTCTGTGAAGTGGTGATACGCCAAGATGTTGCGCTCTCGCGTGCGTGGAATAGCCGTAGAGAAATGACCCAGCTCAGGCCCTCCTCATTAGGGAGTCTGCTTGAAGGCCTGCTCTTCACCGTCGGTCCGTGCTTCCGCGTGGTCGATTGTGCATCCCCGAGGAGCAGTACTGGCGGCCTCAAAATCGAGGCCAGCATCCGAGACTTGTACAGAGACCGACGGGCGCGGGCCCATCGAGATTATGGACCGTGGTCGATCCATCGTGGACGACCTGCCCACACAATGAGATGGTGCGGATTCATGCACGTCTAGTTTGCGCATCGATGCGCAGCATCAACGTGGCAAGCGAGCGACCAAAATGATGGCATATGAAGGTGACCGTGGGGTCAGATATCTCTCACTCGTGCTCCATTCGTATCTCATCAATGATAATCATCCGCTGGCTCTCGCTCGAAACCTTCGAACCCAGCCTCTGACCACCGCCCATCACCGGTGTCCGCGCACGCCCCGACCGACCGGAGAAGAGCCCCGAACCATTCCCGCCGTGGCTCTTGCCGGCTCCGGAGCCAGAGCCATACCCCTAGCTCTGCGCGTACCCGGACCGGTGGTTCGTCGTGTCGGACACCTCGAGGTTGCTCGCCACGCTGCCGTAGTTGGTGCTGACGGCGGCGGTGAAGGATTTGAAGCAGTAGCTCACGCAGGCGATGAGGCCGAGGTGCAGGAGCGCGTCGGTCCAGATGGCGACGTTGCTGCGGGCTAGCGTGGGGTTGGCAGAGTGGATGTATTGTCTAATGTAGTGGAGGCGGACGGCCATGGGCATGACGACACTAGGTGGTTGTCAACCAGTGCAACACGGCTGGGTTCCCTTCGGCGGCACACTCACAACAATCGGAGGCTGAATGCCATGACTATCACGGACTTGCTTATCACGGGCATCTGCAAGCCGATGACCAGGTAGAATGTCAGAGAGAAGATCAGAATCTCGGTGGTGGCGTCGAGAGTGGTGATGAATGTCCGGCGCGCAAACTGGACAGCAGCCAGCATTTGCGGACCCTGAGCAAGGATGACTGCTCGCGACCTACCAGACCTGTACACTGTGAAGCGAGATGACTCCAAGGAGCATTGAGCTCGCAGTCGATCCCGATTATCATGGTCGAGATGATGAGCCACATTGTGCACAAGCCCATCACCCCGTACGAAGCGCGATTGTGGCCTTTGCTTGGTGTCAACTGGAGGTACACGAAGATGACGCAGCATTTGGCGAGCCACATTGCGGCCAGGTAGAGGATGGTGCTGGCGAACCAAGTCTGCATAGCCCTTCGTCAGCTTCTCGGACCAAACGAGGACTGGCGCTTCGTCGTTGCTGACCCTCTGTAGCAGACGCACGTCCGAGACCTCGACAGCCTCGATCGAGGTCCCCAGTCCCTTCGTCACCTGCCAGAAGACCAGACAGGTCTGCACGATGCCGAACAGCTGGTCTCGGATCAGCGGACTGATACCTGCGCAGCCTTGAGGACCATTTCCCTTACCCCAGCGACCGCAAGGACGATATCCGGCGATCCCGCTATCGTGCTGTAGGTTGTCCGGACGTACGCACGGATGAGGAGAAAGAAGAGTGACAAGATGAGGAGGATGGCCAAGATGATGATCACCCAGCCGCCGTGGTGAGTCCCGGCAGACGCCTCCAATGGCCTGGAAGACGCAAGAGCCATGGTTGCTGTCGTTGTTTTCAGATGTCTCTGACGCACTCAAAGGCAGCGAACTGCGTGTGCGCTCCAAGAGTCCGGGTGATGCACGATCGAATAGGCAACGACAAGCTAGAGATATGGGACAGTAGTCCGCGGCGGCCATTGGACATGAATTCAGTTCCACGGCTCCCACCACGCCCCGAGTCCTCGCCGTGACACGGTATCGGGGCGAGAGCGGTGGCTGCTCGCGCCGTCGTCGTGGATGGAGACGATTGGGATCGTGGTATCACGATATGCCAGGGAGCTCGGCTCCGTGCTGGGTTCCCGCAGCGCGGAAGCTGCAATCGGAGAGTTCATGCAAGCCCGTGGCGTAGGCACGCATGCTGCCGGCAGATCGCCGGCGAGCCTATCGAGCGGACGGAGGTCTACTTGCTGCTGCCGCCGCCGGCTTGCATACGGGAGAAAGCGCTAGCTGCTGGAGCGTCGCGGAAGGACGGATGCTTCCTCTTGCGTTTGCCTCCAGTCTCCGAGGTTCCGCCGTGATGAAGACCTCGCGAGTGACGAGAAGCGAAGCATATCTTGGCGCGAGCTTGGAGCCACGGGTAGCGGCGGCAGCAGCCGGACCCTCTACCGGGGAAAGAGGCCCGCCGCGGAGCGAAGCTCGACTGGGAAGCTGACTCGTACATGCTGCACTGCATCTCACGACAGGCTCGACACCTCCTCTGACCCATCGCCGTTCTCTCCGCGGTGTGGCGTCGGGCTGCCCCAGATCGCAAAGAGCAAGTCCGCTGCGGACGTATCCACCAATGGTATGGCTGCGAGGCTGAGCTTGCGGCAGCCCGAGCCGCTCGTGAGTGTCGATAGCTATCCCAACAGTAGTATCGATCGACGCCTGCATGCAGGAGTGCTTTACTGCTCCGCGTGGGGGCCAAAGACCCTAGCTCGCTGCAGTGTCCAGATCACTTCGTCAAGCGCCGGGGCGGCGGTGGCAGCTACCGGTGAGACAGTGAGATTGCCGTCCCCGTTTCCTTGGCCCGGTCGACGACATCTCTTCGCTTTCGACGTCGACTGACTTACTTCCACACCAACTCTGCTGTCGTGCTCCGCGCGTGCTGCGTTGCATACTCTCCCGAGCGTGTCAACAGCCGTCCGCCAGGCGGTGCGATGGCAGCCGGCTTCGACGGGTCCAACGACTCCAAACGAGGCGCGCGGGCCCGTGTCGGCCACATCAGCCATGGCGACGGCCGGGACGGCCAATTTGCGCCATCGACGTCGCAGGCCGAGCCCAAGTACGAAGGCACGGCAGCCGACCAGAGGGACATGCACGAGCTCGGACGGGTGCAGGAATTGCGAGTACGATTTCGGAGAAGTATGCCAGGATCTAGCCGCCGCAGCAATTGACCACGCGCAGAGGAACTTCCAGTTCATGTCGGTCCTGGGATTCGGCTGCACCCTGATCGGGACGTGGAACTTCCTTCTGGGGTAAGATATATGGGACCTTGGCCCGCATCGTCGGGACATGGCACTGATTGGTGTATAGCCTCATAGCCTTCGGCTTGACCGACGGTGGGACTGCGGGACTCATCTACGGCTTCATCATCTGCTTGGCCGGCTTTTCGTGCGTCTACTTGAGTGTGGCCGAGATGGCCTCGATGGCGCCTACCTCGTACGTTGTTCTCGGCCCAGACGTGTTAATCTGCAAGGCTGACATACGTTTAGCGGTGGACAGTATCATTGGTATAGTCCTCCCTACTATCGCCTCGTTCTCCACACCAGCTGCGCAATCTACGGAGGCACTCGAAGGCATTGACTGACAAAGTCATCTCCTACCTCAGGGTCTCGGAGTTCGGTATACTTGATCATTGTGAACAGTGTCCCGCCCGCACGAGCTAACGAGCAGAAGCGCCCAGAAGCTGTCAGAAATACCTCAGCTACATCAGTGGTACGATCAGTCCACTCGCTCCACGACCCGAGCTGATCACGACATGCAGGATACCTGGTCGCAGTCGGATGGCAAGGCTCGGTCAGTATATCCAGGAGACTCCTTTTGGACGATCCCAAGGAAACTCCGCCGCGCATCTACTGACCCTGGCAACGATTATCCTCAGATCTGCTCGACCGCCTACCTCGCCGGCACCATCATCCAAGGCCTGATCATCCTGAACCACCCGACCTACAGCCCACAGCCGTACCAGGGCACCCTGCTCGTCTGGGCCGTGATGCTCTTCTGCGTCATCTTCAACGTCTTCCTCGCCAAGCGGCTGCCCTTTGTCGAGGGCGTGCTGCTCATCATCTACGTCGTCGGCTTCTTCGCCATCATTATCCCTTTGTGGGTCCTGGCGCCGCGCAGCCCGGCGTCAGAGGTTTTCACCACGTTCAACAACGAGGGCGACTGGAGCAGTAAGGGTGTGGCCGTGCTGGTGGGACTGGGTGGGATCGTGCCGTCGCTTGCGGGGTATGACTGCGCCGTTCATGTGAGCTTCGCAATCTCACGTGTGTACCGCCGTGGCATACTGACCTGGCCAAAGATGGCCGAGGAGATCAAAGACTCGTCCAAAACGCTGCCTCAAGCTATCGTCCTCGGCGTCGCCGTGAACGGCATCATGGGCCTGATCATGGTCATCACCATCTGCTTCACGCTCGGTGACACGGACAGCATACTCGGCACCACGACTCTCTACCCGTTCATCCAAGTCTTCGTACGTTTGCGCACCGGGCAATCTCCTCTGCGTCACGCCAGCTGATCATCCTGCATAGTTCAACGCGACGAACAGCTACGCCGCAACCAACACCATGACGGCGATCATCGTGATCGTCTTCACCTCCGCAGTCATCAGCGAGATCGCGACCTCATCCCGGCAACTGTGGTCCTTTGCACGCGATGGCGGTCTCCCCTTCTCCCGCTGGGTCGCAAAGGCCAGTCCTCTGTGCAGATCACCGCGCACGCCCACACTGACTCCCCGCCCCAGATCTCCCCCGGCGCCAACATCCCCCTAAACGCCATCTACGTCTCCATCGTCATCGTGGTGCTGGTCTCCCTCATCAACCTCGGTTCCACGGTCGCCCTGAACGCCATCAACTCCGTCACCATCTCGGCGCTGATGGCCTCCTACCTCCTCACCATCGGCTGCCTCGTCTACCGGCGCCTGGGCGGGTGGCCCCTGCCGGCCCGACGCTGGTCGTTGGGCCGAGCGGGCCTGCCGATCAATATCGCGAGTCTGGCGTTCCTGCTGCCGCTGTTCGTGTTTGCGTTCTTCCCGCTCGCGACGCCCGTCACGCCCAGCTCGATGAACTGGGGCGTCGTCATGTTCGGGGGGGTGGTTGTGGTCGCGACGGTGTACTATGCGGTCGAGGGGAGGAAGGCGTATACGCCGCCGGTCGCGCTGCTGCAGAGGGAGCACTACGAGATGTAGATCGGAGCCGCATCTGACAGTTTGTCCGCAAGCTCTAGACTGTTGTCAATGCCCCGATCACCAGGCCACCGTGAGGATAGATCGTTGGGTGGAGGACTGCTGCCGAGCCATAGGATCGTGGTCGGCACGAGGCAGCTGCTGAAAAGCGGGTCCGAATCCTTCGACTGGACAGTTCACAATGCTGGCGCTAATATGTCGAGAACACCGAGACTCCATTCAAGCCCGGTGACTCGAAGCAGACGCTACGCTTACATGTATGCCGGAGGTCTGGAAGTCACGACGGTAGGTCCGGCAATGCAATTCGCTGCGCGATGTGGAGTCCGAATGAATGTCATATATATACCGTACATCGATCCTCCCGTGGCGCTGTCAAGCCATCCCACACCATGTCTACCGCTACAGAAGAGCCCATCAGCGCAGACTTCCCCTTCCACCTCAAGTCGATCCGCGTCGACGATGCGGAGATGGGATACATCGACACCGGCCCCGCCCCAGACTCCGACACCATCGCCGTCT